>SNQJ01S0034418.1:37599-55746 GCA_010110895.2 Picea sitchensis | reverse complement strand
GAAGATATCAATTGGACGAGAAAAGAGTATTTATATTAAAGTAATCAACATAAGTACATAGGTGACAAAATTTTGTAAAGACACATATCGAAACTGAGAAACTAAGTCCCTCCAGTTGGGCCTCCACCACTTCAATCCTCCGCAAAGGAAAGATCATATGTAGGAGTCAATGGGGTTCTCCATAACAAAGTAGGAAGAGCTTGGGGGTTGAACACATGAAGTTCAGACTTTCAAGGACAAAGGGATGTAGACTCAGTATGAAGTGAAATTTCTCAAGAGTGTCTTTGCTCTCAATGTTTAATTGTTTCTTAGGCTTGGATATGGCTCAATTTATAGCCTCTAAATGGAATTAAAGGGTCGAGTCAGATCATTTCCAGTATATGTAAGTTCAAGGATCATGGATCACGTGACATGGCATGGAAACACGACATATGTTTTTAATTTTTGAGCACCAAACCTGATGTACACGGGATGTACTGGAGAAACCTATGTATACGCGTTTTGTATAACTGGTAGGGTGCATATATGCACAAACATATGTATTTTTCGCTTTGAAGTGAAAAAAAATGGGACTTCAAGTCTACAGAGGGCAATGGAAGGCCATCCAAGAAAACACGTTTTGTATAACTGGTAGGGTGCATATATGCACAAACATATGTATTTTTGGCTTTGGAGTGAACAAAAAGGGGACTTCAAGTCTACAGAGGGCAATGGATATGGCTCAATTTATAGCCTCTAAATGGAACTGAAGGGTCGAGTCAGATCATTTCCAGTATATGGAAGTTCAAAGATCATGGATCACGTGACATGGCATGGAAACACGACATATTTTTTTATTTTTGAGCACCAAACCTGATGTACGCAGGATGTACTGGAGAAACCTATGTATACGCGTTTTTTATAACTGGTAGGGTGAATATATGCACAAACATATGTATTTTTGGCTTTGGAGTGAACAAAAAGGGGACTTCAAGTCTACATAGGGCAATGGAAGGCCATCCAAGCAACATGCATGGAGTGAGGAAATGTTTTTTCTAATAAATGACCCCTGATGTGTGAGGTCAAAGAAGAATCTGTGATGGACGAAATATATTATAATTCCCAGAAGTGGAGTAATGAAGACTCAACTGGAAGTACCAGTTATTCATGAGAATATTACAATCCATAATGACTTTGTACACATGGATGCATATCTGAATTACACTACAAATCCATATGGATATATATAAAATAGTTGTTCATGGCCATGGATAGGCAATACAAATTGGACATATGCCATAGGCTGTCATAGTCATGAACAAGACACACTGGAGTGCAGTCTCAAAATCAACTGAAGATATCTATATACAATGGAGTACAATTTGATCTTCCATGATCACTAAATTCATATAGGTACTAGTCCAATGAAAGACAACAAAATATATGGCATGTTTCTACTGTAAGATCGAGGTCCTCTACACTATCCTCCAAAGGTGCAAGTCCACATCATGTGAATAGAGGAGTTGAATTCGAACATAATGAGACTTCGTTTGATTACCAATCATTAAGATATATCGTTAACAAACACGAGACAACCCACCAATAATGAAAGTAGGTGTCAAGGCACCAAGTACATTCCACAAGTGTGAATAATGGTGTTGAGGTCGAACACTTGAAGAATCCATCGATCAGGAGACATTGATTTATTTAGGAGCATCATTGTCATCAATTAATGAAGCATGGTGAATGGTGACTTAGGATACAACGCAACGCACATTAACTGGGTTTGATTCCAAGGAATCCACGTCATTTAATTTTAAAACCTTTGTAATTAAAGATCCTCTCATATATAAAGACTAAAACCATTGTATGTACATCCAAAAAGTTGTAATTGCCTTTAATGTTTGTATATTGTACATATTTTGAGCATCGAATCGTATCTGAAATTGTAAATGAGCATTTACTGTGAAAGCCTAGTGATAGGATTGTCTTTATTAAGATGTGAAAGCACTAAATGATCTAGAGGGGAAGGATCGAGAAGTTTATTAATGTATAAATCAATGTAATCTATGTTGAAAGTAAGTTTTTGTTGGAATGAAGAAGATATACTCTCAAATTTCCTAAGAGAGACTGTAAAATTTGTTTCTGTTCTTTTTGGAATTGAATATATAATGTGTTATTGTATTTCTACATATATGTGTGTGGATGATGTCTTTTTACTAAATGAATTTATGATTCTGTTTAAGTTTCAATTGTTTCTCTTCTGGTAGTCTCAGTACAAGGAATGAATAGTGCCAACGCAAGGTGTGTGGAGGCCACCCTTTTATGGGTTTAGAAGCTTAGGAGAGATAGTGCAATTTTTCACAGAGTTAGATAAAGGAGTGCGCATGCGACTTATAAAATTCCCAAGCCTAGGAGAGTTAGCGCAAGGAGTGCATGGGCCCATAAATTTCTGAGGGGTCTATGGGATCCCGTGAGCCACTTCGACTCCTGTGAAAGTCGATCCTAGACCAGGAGGTCATACCAACCTTAGGGGTTTGCATCAGGTGGTATTAAAGAAGGAAAAATCTCTGTGTGAAGGTATATTGGAAACCATGCCTCCGAGGGGATACAAAGAGAGACTTGTATCCAATGCAGCTATAGAGGAAGAAATGAGATAGATTCATGCAAGGCTATATTCCATGGAAGAAATGAAAAGGACAACACCAGAGGTTAGTGATGTTAGTGACGTCGAAAGTGAAATCTAGAAGAAGAGGAAGTTGTAGGAGAAGAAGCAACAGAGGAGCGATTGATGAGAGTTGTTGTCAAGTTGGGAACTAGGGTGAAGATGGAAGTTTCGATGTATGAATGTAATTTGGATGTAGAAGAATTGCTTGACTGGATAAATGCCTTAGAAAAATATTTTCATTATGAGGAGATCGATGATGAGAAGAAAGTAAAGCCTGTTGTGACTAGGTTGAAAGGATATGGAGCTTTATGGTGGGATGAGTTGCAGGATGATAGAAGGAGGGAAGGTAAGTCCAAGATTAAGAGTTGGTATATAATGGTATCTAATCTCAAGGCTAAATTTATATCCAAGGATTATCAACTAAATATGTTCATAAGATTGCAGAATTTGAGACAGAAAGGTTTTTCAATGAAGGAATATACTGAAGAATTCTATAAATTGAAAATAAGAGGAGGACATAAGGAAAATGATGAAGAGAAAGTTTCTAGATATATCAATGGGTTTAGGTATGAAATTCAATATTAAATTAGTCTAGTGACAATGAGGAATATAGAATATTCTTATCAAGTATCTTTGAAGGTAGAAGAAAAATTGGCAAGAAAGTAGAGCCAGAAGAATAGGGGAAAGAATTTGACCTAAGAAAAAGGAACCACAAGAGAAAAGTTCCACAAGACAATGGAAGAAGCTATTAGCTCTAGTAGTAGACATCTAGAGAAGGAGGCTCTAGAGGAGGTGACTCTAGAGGAAGGAGACCTTTTCCAAGAGGGAAAGGAGGAGATATTAAGTGTTATGCTTGTGGGAAGACATGGCAAATGTCTTGGGAATGTCCTAAAAACAAAACTACAGGTTTTAGAAAAGCTCATGTTGTTGAGGCTCAATAGAAGATTGTGGAGACAAAGACAAAAGTAGAATCTGTGGAAGAGGGAAGATCACTCATGATGAGGAAATATCTTGTGAAGTTGGAAAAGGAGGTGCAAGAGGAAATACAAAGAAAGAGTTTGTTAAGAACTGCTTGCAAGTCAAAGGATATAGTATGCAAGGTGATCATAGATGGTGGGAGCACTAACAATTTAGTGTCCACAGAAATGGTGGAAACGATGAAGTTGGAGACGATAGCACATTTGAGTTTGTATAGGGTGTCGTGGATGCAAAAAGGACATCAAATCATGGTAAGTAAACAATGTGAAGTTGAATTTAATATTGGTAGTTATAAGGATAAAATTTTATATGATGTCAAACATATGGATGTTTTTCATGTTCTATTAGGGAGTGTTACACGTCAAAATTCCTCACTTCGATAACGTCACATTCTCATTTTCGCAAGTGTCATAAGTGTCGCACTTATGTCACAAGTGTCGTAAATGTCGCATTTTTGTTCTGTGTGTGTTGCATTGCCAACGACACCATGGAAACACTTGATATATCCTTTAGAACATGTTATAAGAATAAGACAGATCATTTGACAGACGAAACAAAGTGTTTTTCTAGGAGAATTAGTCATCTTGACAATTTTTTGGAATATCAACGCTCCCCTACTCATATGCAGGGAGCGCTAGCGCTTTCTGTCTATCTTGTAGGGAGTGTTGTAGCGCTTTTTTACTCATTGTATAGGAGAACTGATTGGTTGATAAAATCATGGGAAGAAAACCCCCTTTTCTCTAAGGACATCTAGGGATGATTCAAGTTGGTTTGGCTCTAGTCTAACCCTTAGGGTACATCTAAGGGAGATGCCACAATTTTTATTCTGATCGTGGATATTTTTAGAAAGGGGTTGGACTAGGAGGATTTGGAGAAGCTTCTACAACATCATCCATTATTGTAAGTGTCTCTTTCAAGTTCTCATCAATATACTTGGCATATTCCCTTTTAGTTTGTGTATCTCTTACACATTCTTGTCTATTATAGATGAATTTGTTTAATCCAATATGGTAGAGTAGGAGTTTCCTTGTTTCTCTTTGTTGTCTGTGGTTTTGTAGGTACCAAGTTGTGTGAAAGATTTTTGACATTAAAATTGAATTGGAGCAACTAGGACAAACATCGGAAATAGGTACAAGCACCTTTTTTCTCCTTCTCTCTTTTTGGCTAGTTAGAAAAATCTCAAAGGAATTTTAGTGTCCATTTGTATCTTTTTGTCTTGGTATTAGAAGTCTAGAATCCAAGGGGATATTCACCTATTCGTAGGGGAATTATTCCATAATAGATGGCCATGGAAATATGAAAAAACTGTCATACATGATGGGAGAATAAATACATTAACCCTTGATAAAAATGGGTGTAGACATATGTTGTTTCCACTTGAGGATAAAGGAGTCAAAGAGGTAGCTAGTATGAATACACTTCTCATGAGTGGGGAGGATCTCTTGAAAGAAGTTAAGAAATATCAAGAAATGTATCTTGTTTTTATAGGTAAGCCGAGAGTTATCCTTACAAATACTTACATGAATGATTTTCCTATGGAAATTCAATAATTATTTGATGAGTTCGTTGACATTGTGGTGGATGAATTGCATCATACTTTAACTCCCATCAAAAAATTAGTCATCATATCGAACTTATTTCGAGTGAGAGTTTTTCAAACAAAGAAACATATAGGTTGACCCCTTAGGAGAATGAATAGGTCAAGAAGCAAGTCCAAGAGTTGTTGGAAAAACGGTTGATCAGAGAAAGTTTGAGACCATGTGTAGTACTGACTCTGTTGAGTCCAAAGAAGGATGGTGGTTGGATAATGTGAAAAGATTCTAGAGATATCAACAAAATAACCATCAGGTATAGATTTCCTTTACCCAGAATGGATGATTTGATGGATTGTTTGAGCAGAGCTAGTTAGTTTTCCAAGATAGACTTGAAAAGTGGTTATCATCAGATAAGGATGAGAGAAGGGGATGAATGGAAAACAACATTTAAAAAAAATGAAGGGTTGTATGAGTGGCTTGTTATGTCGTTTGGTCTAACCAATGCTCCAAGTACATTCATGAGATTAATGAATGAAGTGCTCAAAGACTTTATTGGGAAATTTGTGATTGTTTATTTGGATGATATCCTAATACATAGTAAGACTAAGAAGCAACATTTGATACACTTGAAGATGTTGTTGAGGAGATTACAACAAGAAAAGTTGTTGATAAAATTGAAGAAATGTTCTTTTATAAAGACAAAACTTGTGTATTTGGGGTTTGTGATCTCTTCAAATGAACTGAAGATGGATCCAGAGAAGGTGAGGGCTATAAAGGAGTGGTCTTCTCCAATAAGTGTGTTTGAATTAAGAAGTTTTCATGGGTTAGAGAGTTTTTACAAAAATTTCATCATGAATTTTAGTAGTATATGTGCACCCATAGTAGATACTATAAAGAAAGAACATGGGTATTTTGACTAGACAAAATAAGTTGAGAAAGGATTTAGACTGTTGAAGGAGAAGATAACATAACAACCCATCTTGATTTTACCAGATTTTAGTAAGACTTTTCAAGTCAAATGTGATGCAAGTTGAGTGGCCATTGGTGCAGTTTTAAGTCAAGATGATAAGCATGTTTCTTATTTTAGTGAGAAGTTGAATGATGCTAAGAGGAAATATTCAACTTATGATAAGGAATTTTATGCTATAATTCAAGCTTTGAAAAAGTGGAGGCATTATCTTATACCAAAAGAGTTTATTTTGTATATTGTCAATCATGCTTTGTAGTTTATAAAGAGACAAGAGAAGTTGAATCAGAGACATGTCAAACGGGTAGAATTCATGCAGAATTTTACTTTTGTCATTAATCATATTAGTGGGAGTGCTAAAACATTTGCAGATGCTTTGAGAAGGAGATGTTTGATCTTGCAGGAATTCCAAGTGGAGACTTTGGGGTTTGAAAACCTCAAGGAAATGTATAAGGAAGACTCATATTTAAAGGAGTCTTATGAAGCTTGTGAAAATTCTTTTATGAGGGATAGAAACCCGTGGATGGAGTACTTGATCCATGAAGGCTTACTATTTAAAGGGAGTCAATTGTGTATTCCTAAATGTTCAATGAGGGACAATTTGTCAAAGGAAAAGAACAGGGGAGGATTGGTTGGACATTTTGGCCATGATAAGACATATGCACAGTTGAGTTCTCTATACTATTGTCCAAGCATGAGATATGATGTCAAGAAGTTTGTAGAAAAATGTAGAATTTTCAAATATTCTAATGGAAAGAAGAAGAATACAGGGTTGTACCAACCATTTCTTATTCCAAACGGGCCATGGGATGCTATAAGTATGGATTTTTTTCTTGGATTGCCAAGAACCCAGAGGGGGAATGATTCAATTTTTGTGGTAGTTGACATATTTTCGAAAATGTCACATTTTATACCATGTCACAAAACAAGTGATGCTACTCACATATGAAGTTTGTTTTTCAAGGAGATTGTGAGATTGCATGGAATTCCTAGTAGCATAGTCTGAGACAGAGACACACAATTTGTGGGACACTTTTGGAGGACTTTGTGGAAGAAATTGGGGACAAATATGTCTTTTAGTTTGGCATATCACCCTCATACAGATGGACAGACTAATGTAGTGAATAGAATCTTGGGAAATTTGTTGATAATTTTAGTGAGTGAACATCATAGTCACTGGGATCAAGTTATGCCTCAAGCAGAATTTGCATATAATGATTCACCGAAAAGGAGTACTGGTAAAATCCCATTCCAGATAGTATATGGAATGCACCCAAGAGGAATTTTTGAATTAAGATATTTGGGACAAGATGAATTTTGGAGTGCAAGAGTAGAATATTTTGCTACAGAAATGCAGAAATTGCATGAACAAATCAAAGGCCAGCTCCAAAATAACAAGAAAAGATACAAGGACAGAGTATATTTGAAAAGGAAAGAGGTAAAATTTAAAGTTGGAGACCAAGTCCTAGCACATATGAGGAAGGAAATATTCCCACGAGGGACATATAATAAATTGAAGATGAAAAATATAGAACCTTGTAAAATCCTTAGAAAATTTTCTTCAAATGCTTATGAGATTGAGCTGTCAAAGGACATGGGAATTTCACCAATATTTAATGTAGCAGACTTATATCCTTATAGAATGGATGGAATAGAAGAAGCATATGATCAAAGTGAGGTCCATTGGATGCACTATATGCCTACAACATAAAATCTCCAATTAGAAAGAATTTTGGATCAGAGGATTGCAAAAAGAACCAGGAGAAAGGTTTATTATGAATACTTAGTCAAATGGAAGGACCATCCAATAGAATATGTTAGTTGGTTGACTGAAGAAGAAATTCAAAAAAACGGAAAGGAAATTGAGGATCTCATGGACATGAGCCCATGAATATTTTTTCGAGGGGAGTACGATGCAAGAGCATCATCATAATCAATTAATGAAGCATGGTGGAAGGTGACTCCACATACAACGTCACATCCATTAACTAGTTTTGATTCTAAGGAATCTGTGTCATTTAATTTTGAAACCTTTGTAATTAAATATAATCTGAGATATAAATACTAAAACCATTGTATGTACAGCTGAAAAGTTGTAATTTCCTTTAATATCTGTAGATTGTACAAATTTTGAGCATCGATTCATATATAAAATTGTAAATGACCATTTACTGTGATAGCCTAGTGACATGATTGTCTTTATTAAGATGTGAAAGAACTAAATTATCTAGAGGGGAATGCTCGAGAAGCCAATTCATGTATAAATCAATGTAATCTATGTTGAAAGTAAGTTTTTGTTGGAATGAAGAAGATATACTCTCAAATTTCCTGAGAGAGACTATGAAATTTGTTTTTGTTCTTTTTGGAATTGAATAGATATTGTGTTATTGTATTTCTACATCTATGTGTGTGGATGATGTCTGTTTAATCAATGAATTTATGATTATGTTTGTGTTTCAACTGTTTCTCTTCTGGTAGTCTCAGTCCAAGGAGTGCACAACACCAATGCACGGTCTGTAGAGGCCAACCTTTTACAGGTTTAGAAGCTCAAGAGAGACAGTGGAATTATGCACAAAGTAAGCGCAAGGAGTGTGCAGGTGAATTTTAAAATTTCCAAGCTTAGGACTGTTAGCGCAAGGAGTGTGCGGGCCCATAAATTTATAAGGGGTAAAAATCTCAGGAGAGACACGCAAGTGTGTGCCAGGGTTCACTTCATCAAAGTGAATGAAGCTCAAGAGAAATAGCGAGTGTAAGGTTCCAGGGAGGAACTCAAGCAAGTGGAGAATCCCTTTTTTTAAGAACAAGTGAATGAGATCTGATCGTTAGCAATCAAATTTCCCCACAATCTTTCGATCACTCAGAGGAGCATGGTCATTAAGTCTTCAGGCCTTCAAATTTTTCCACTTCATAATTTTGGATCAATTAGTTGTTGTCGAGAGGCATGGATCCCCGAAGCTCTGAAGCCCAGATTTAATCTCAGTTGTAAGTCAGGTGGACAAGACATAGCCGTAAATATCTGAGTTATTCAGAATTTGAAATTCCATGTGATTTTGGTTTATTGTCATGTGGAACAAGAAATCCTCAAAGACAAAGCCCTAAATTCATTGACAACCGGAGATCATGCAAGGGAGGTGAATCCCCATCCACCATCCAATCAAGTCTTAACTTTGGCGTTGGATAAGTGGAAGGATAGGGTAATACCTTATCCTATCGTTCAAGTCACTTTATGACTGGATTTGACCGATAAATACTCTGACGCATTTGAATGGATAGTAGTTTGGAGTAAATTCTCACGAAGTCCTAATATGTGGTCACATGCACAGGTCGAAATGAGAAAAAGGACCCTCACAGATTTCGATTTCACACCCGTTTGTTAAGAAGCCTATGGGTGAAGAAAATACAAGGGTCTGTGGGATCCCGTGAGCCACTTCGGCTCCTATGAAAGTTGATCCTAGACCTGGAGGTCGTTCCAACCCTTAGGGGTTTTCATCATTGATGCATTCCCAACTGTCGATGGTGGGAGAACTTGCCATTGATGACTGCAAGCCTCTAGGTACTCATAGGACTCTAGGTCTCGTTTCGAGAATAGATGAGTTGAAGTTGATGGAAGGACACCCACTAAAGGGAGATCATTAAGGAATCTCTCATCATCTAGAACGAGGTACAAAGCAATAGCTTTATGATTAAGAGGAGCTTAGATGAATAGGACGTTCATGAATGAATGACCATGTGCATCTCTCGCATGCACTAGATGAAAATAGTGCACAAAAGAGACCCTCTGAATATTAGCCAATAAGGAAATTTTTTGACAAAGGCAAGGAAACCACCAATAGGGCTAATGGAATCCAAGACACTACACAAATTCCAATGTGAAAATATATTTCTTACCATCGAACATAAGGGAAACTCCCCAGTCAGTGACCAATGAGGAGATGTCATCTATTGGGTTCAAGGTTACCTACCAATGATGACAGTAGGCCCAGGGTGCAAGGTAGGACAACAAATTCATGTGATTCTGAGATACACTAAGGGTATGGCTGACATGAAAAGTCAATACTTCTAAGAAATGGAGGACACGGGATTTAAAATTCCTTTGAACAAGAGAATGAGACATATGGATAACTTAGGAAGCATATACTTTATAATGATCATTGATAAAAGTTTGTGACGTAGGAGGCATAAAAAAAATATCCATAGGGACTGGAAGAATAACCTATCAGAGGAGTAAACTCTAAGTAACGAGTTCAACTTCCTAAGGTCATACAAAACCCAAAATTTGGATGAAAATGGACTCAAAAGTTTGTTCTTTTTTCAAATGCGACACGACTTTTGTCGATAAGAGATAATATTCTTTTCTCACCCGTATTTTTTTTTGTTTTTTCATAGGCAAAGAAAGGTTGAGATATAGAAGAGGAAACGAGTGTCGCGAGTAAGTGAATAGTTCCAAGCAGTGGAACATACTTGTGCTCAATTAAAGGAAGTGCATGCGGGCTATGGACACTCGGGGGGGATGTTTCCTCTATGGGTAAAGGGTGTCAAGCTGCAAAGGGTATATGGAAGGCACTGCTTGGCTAGTGATGCAAATTGTTGAGGCAAGAGGATTATAACAAGAAAGCAGGAACTGACAATAGGCTCAAAATTGTAAGTAGGATGATGGAATGCAATTATAACTTAACTCAAAAATGTCATTTTTCGTAGATTTAGTCCCCTAGGTCTGAAAAAGTATAAAATAATACCCAGGAGAACTCTTCTATCCAATGGTGACTAGAGTATTCCTTTTTCATAAGTAGTCTACTTGGTCCAAAAAGGGTTAAACTTATACCAAATAGACGTCCTTTCAAAACCATTTAACAAGTGTGAAAGAGACAAGTTCACTCAGTAATATTTTCGTTTTTTTGGGACTCAGCAAAGAGCTTAACCAAGACTCGAGGGGAGTCCCATAGGTAATAGTGAGAATGCTCATGAGTAAGAAAATGGGGCTCGAATGAAAAGTCATATTGGGACTATAAGGAACTCCCAGTCCTATGGAATAACTTGTGCATGAGCACCAAATGACAAAAAGTCTCTAACTAGGGTACCTATGTTTGGTAATTCTCTACCACTTAATAATGACGCTTCTAGTAGTAGTGAGAAGGTTCTATGTCACTAATAAATAGGTTTGTATATAGGGTGTATGAGTCACGGTCATAGTACGATGAAAGAATGCAAAGTGGAGTGAAAACCTATCCTATATGTCGGTGAAAGAATATACCTGCCAAAGGCATGAACGAGAAATATAACACTAAAAAATATATAAAAAAACCCTAGACAAAACCAATTAAAACCAAGTATTTCCACTGCGCTATTAGTGCATAAGGCTAAAAATAGAAAATATAGGGTAAAACTATACAAAGTGGGTAAAAATATTATTTTAATAGTAAAAATAAGAAATTTTACCATAACATTTGAGTTTTTCACCCACATAGTTCTTTTTAGGCCATTTTACCCATGATCTTCTTGTGGTTATTGTGGTAGCTACGATCAATGGAATCATAAACCATCTGGACCAAGTGAGTTACCATTCCATTTTCTTCCATTTCAATAGTTTACATTTAATTTTTAGTCCTCATTTTTTTAGTATTAAAGGTCGTTACATAGAAACTAGGGTGTACGCAGGTGATAGATTATCAGGTCGTGTATATGACCTCATATACGTGGGAAAAGAAATTATTAAACGTGTATATGAAGCCCTATATGAGAATTTCATAAGGTTATACGACATATAAGTCTGTGAACAAGTTTTTTTAAAGGGTTTAACTCAAAAAATGATCTTTCATTTGCAGGATAGTTATTGAATGGAGGGAAAGGGAGCATGAGGAGTTAGATGCAACAGTGGGAAGAGACACAAGGACCCAAGAAGATTTGTAATGATGTGGCCTTTATAAATTTTGGGCTTTTAAAGGAATTAGGGCTCAAGTGAGGTTGCTCCAGTTACTGGTAAACTGTTGGGATCCGGAGACACAGTCCTTCAATATCGATGGGAAACCATTGAGAATTGAAGTGGGAGACATATATTATATCACAGGATTGTCTCATCGGGGAGAGGTGGTGGATATCAAGGATCTAGGGGATGGAGGTGGTATGAATATGGAGGAGTACATTGCCACCCACTGTGTTACAGAAACAAATAAAGTAGGGAGCCAACTCCCTATCAGAGCGTTCGAGAACCTGAGTCTAAAGATCATTGTTCTTGTACTCACACAGATATCAGGATTGATCTGATTGAACCGGGAATCAAGCCCACTCATGTTCTATGTGGTAGATTGTTTGAGACCCATTGTTTATGAATGGTGTACCTCATTTCTAGCCAACATGAAGAGTCTGTTGACGGATTGAAAACAAGGGTGAATGAGGAATTTCATATTTTCATCAATACTTTGTTTTTTTTCTTTGATAGGGTTCCAAGCTTGAGCCCTAGAGTAGAGATTACTCCACACAAATTGTATGATCCATCCATGTCACGGTGGACCGACGTGATGAGCCGGATAGGAGGTGGTAGGGTGCCAACCCCCTTTAATTATGAGTTCTTTTATTGGTGGCACCAACAGGTCATATCCATTGACAACTATCCTTACAAAGTGATCGAATACAGAGGGGAACCTGACATGCCATTGCCACCAGGATCCACCTATGGGGATATTGGTAAGAAATGGTTTAATATATATTTCATTTTTTTGTGTTTTCAATTTTGATAAGGGAAAAATAAAAATGAAAATATTTTTGTATGGTATCAAGTATTAACAATTTATTGTTACGTAGACATAAGTTTGTGATGACCAGAGTGATTCCCACAACATCGATGAAGGGGATGAGGATATGAGATAGTAGGCGAGGACATGGAGAGAGTGCTACATAATGTACATATGAACCTATATTGATTGATGCATAGGATTCCTATGGTTCAAGTGGAGGATCTGCCAGAGGCGATGTAGCGATAGATGGTGGGTGTACCCCATGCATGGGTGCGACTCTTCCAACGTCTTTCAAAAGTCGTAGTGTGCTATCATGATACACATATGGAACCATATGAACATATTCCATGTTTATTCTATGTACTGGACATATATGTATTTTCAGGGTCTGAGCCCCATTTTGTACTATGACACCATATTTTTTGAACTTGAAAGAATGAAATACAAAAATTTTGGTCTTCGACTTTACTTATATATGTTACAATGTATAAGTAAATGAAAGTGTTTTCTTTACTTAGTTGTGTCAAAAATTCCAATCTAAAATGTAATTAGCATATGCATCAGATACTTGATTAGAACTTCTAGGGATGTGATTATAATTGAGAGAATCAACGTATCGTTCCAAAATTCTTACCCGTAGGAATCTTCGGAGTAGAGTAGGATCTCTCACATGGTAATTTTTATTCAAATGACATACAACTAACTGGGAGTGTGGGCGAAAATTCTAAATATAGAACACCATGTGAAATGGTGTCGCATAATAGATTTATAACGACGCTATACTCAGCCACATTATTCGTTGATGGATCCAGAAGAATTCCACATGAAGACACTAGTTGACCCTTGGGCGAGTAAATAACCCAAGGGATAGAAGCCATGTTCCATGTATGACGACTGGAACTATTCATGAATCCTAAGTAAACCGAAGATTCCATTGACATCTGCTAACCAAAGGAAAACTTGCTAATAAAATTTATGACGGAAAGAAAAATATAAGAAGTATATACATTAATATAAACTAGTATACAAAGTTCATGCCCAAGTTTGAGGGATCAAGCATAATACCTTTTAAGGTAGATCCCATTTGTAGGCTCATCCATCATATTCCCCTCATAATTTTTTAATTCGTGTGCTCCTTTCTCTAGGACACATTGGATGATATAAGGACCGTGCCACATGGGGTTGAACTTACATACACCCATCGGTTCTTTGGCTTGGTCATAAAGGAGAACCAAGTCACCCTCAATGTACTATTGGGGACAGACAAAATTATCATATTGAAGCTTAACATGTCGTTTATTCGCTTCGATAGATGTAGAGGTGTATCAACACTTCTCATCAAGATTCTCTAGGTGCACAAGGCGTTCCTTAATATCAGATGTGTCAGGTAGGAGCTCAATTCCATATTTAAAGGGAGGGATTTCACATTCAATTGGAAGAATCGACTCCACGCCATGTACTAACTGAAAATGAGAGAAAACAATGGAAGTATTTATTATGGTTCGGTATGCCCAAAGTGAAGGGTAAGGAATCGCATGCCAATCATTTTTACTCTAGCTGAAATTGTTTTTCAAAATGGTCTTGAGAGATTTATTCACCGCCTCTACCTTTCCATTTTTCCTGGGGATAATAAGGGGAAGAATAATCATGTTTAAACCCCATTTTTGATGCTAACTCCTTCATCATTTCATTCTGAAAGTGACTTCCATGATCAATGACAATCTATTTTGGGATTCCAAACCGGGCTCTAATATGGTTGAACATGAAGAATGTTGCAGCCTTACCATTAGATTTAATGGTAGGCATGGTCTCTACCCATCTAGTAAAATAATCCACGACCACAATAATATGTTGGTGCCCCCCAACTAAGGCTTGGTTGCAGTCCATAAAATCCACCCCCCACTTAGGGAAGGGACCAATGATGATGACTGGGTGAAGAGGGGCTAGGTGCCAGTGTATTTTCTGAGCAAACAACTGACAAGGGTGAAACTTATTGACCAGTTCAACGCAATCTTTAAAAATTGATGGCCAAAAATAATTGGCTCGCAATATCTTTTGGGCTATCGCAAGCCTAGATAAATGACCACCACACACCCCACTATGACAATCATTGAGAACAACTTCAAATTCCTCATGAGTCAAGAAACGACGGAAAATATTATCCACCCCTCGATGATAGAAAGTGTCATTGATAATAAGGCAGTTCTTAGCCTGATAACGTATACGTCATCGATTGTCTCTCGAAAGATGTTGGGGTAGCTTAAAGGTTTGAAGGTATATCAAAATGTCTCCATACCAGGGGTACGAAGATGAGATAATAAAAATATGTTCATCCATGAACTGATCATCATGAAAAATGTCCTCATCTAGTATAGGGAAGTCCGACATCAATTCGGAAAAAAATAGTGATTTCTTAGATTTCGCAGAAACAAAATCAAGATTAAATTCTTGCAGAATAACAATTCACTTATTGTATTTCCCCCATATGATACGCCTAGTAAGTATGTATTGAAATGGATTGATATCCACAACTATGGTAGTTTTGAAAAGTAGGATATAATGTTGTAATCTATGAACCACATGTATAGCGGCCAAGGCCAGCTTCTTTATGTGAGAGAATTTAATTTAAGGACCAACTAGGTTTCGACTAAGATAGTAGACAATGTGCTCATGGAGTTCATCTTCCTTCTGAACTAGTACCATACCAACCATCCCTTCAGACGTGGCAATATAAAGAAAATAGTCTCTATTATAGTCTGGGGGCTTCAACAGAGACGTCGATACCAAATATTTCTTAAGAGAATTGAAGGATTTATGGGCTCGCTCATCCCATATAAACAGAGTGTCCTTCAAAAGACACATGAAACCTTTAGTTAAATTGGCATAGTTTACTATGAAACGACGTGGGAAGTTAGCCTTCCCCTATAAACCTTGAAGTTGTCAAATGTTGCGCGAGGGAGGAAATTGAAGTATTTCCTCAACCTTCATAGGATCCACAATGATCCCATGCTCATAAACTATGAATTCTAAAATATGACGAGACCTAACGCAAAATATTCACTTGTGAGGGTTCAACTGAATGTGATAATAATGACATCTCTCAAATACTAGTAGAAGGTGGGTTGAGTGATCTACCCTCTTAAGAGAGTGAGAATATAGATCATATAGGTAAGCTTTGACAATATGTTTAAGATCGTGAAATGAAAGGCCATGGCATGTTGGAAGCTCACTCTGACATTTTTTATATCAAAAGGAATTTTCCGGTATGCAAAGGTACCCCAAGGAAAAATAAACATAGTCTTGTGTTGATCCTCAGGTTTGATATGAATTAGATTATACCCTGAAAATCTATCCATAAAGGAAAATACTTCACTTCCTGCACATTCGTCAAGAATCTAGTCAATAAAAGGAGTGGGGAAGTTATCTTCAGGACATGCATAGTTCAGGTCCCTAAAATCCATACACACACAGACGGTTCCTTTCTTTTTATCTACGGGAACGGGGTTGTACACCCATTCGGTCAAGGGAATCAGGTATATGAAACCATCATTGAATAGCTTCTCTACTTCTTCCTTAATAATGGGGGCCTTCCTAGGATTAACAGCTCTAAGACATTTCCGAAAAGGTTTAGCATTCAAATAGGTTTTAATTTCATGCTCGAAAATGCTAGGGTCGATCCCTGACATCTCTTAATATGACCAAGAAAATACATCTAATAAGTATTTGAAGACATCCGTATATATCTAAATTTCTTCAGGAGAACAATCCACATTGATATATATATTCTCGATTTTACCAGGGGTACGAGAGATGTCGATTGTGGCGGTAGGATAAATATTCTCCATATTTCCTTCATCACAAATACCATGCGTATCTAATGAAAACATGACATGACCAACCATATCACTCAAGGTATATCTAAAGTCATCATGTTAAATCCTAACAAGATCTGGGAGAAAATAGGATCGATGATGCATATCGTCCCAAGGATTATCATGACCAAACATGGCCTCTAATATTGCTTCATCTGAAGGTAAAGTATCGTCGAGGAAATCTTGTGAAAAATATGTTTGAGCAGCCCAAATGGGATATAAAACTGGATCCACCTCGTCCATCTGTGAGGAGGAAGGATCTAGGTCAACAATAATGTCTAGAATAACTTGATATGCAAATTATGTTCCTGACAATGGAATTTCCATCCCAATGTGTGATTCACCCTCATACGACATATTCGGCGAAGTTAGGGTCCAAGGGTCGTTGAAATATGAGGTACAGAAAGGAACGAACCTCATCGATGATGAAGACTCAATGGAAATGGCATGAATATGGTGAATTGGTGCCATGAAATCAAAACTACCCATCAAGGAGGAATACACCCTGACACCAACATCCTCAGTTTCATGTTGAGAATTTTCAATCACAGCGATCGAAGTTACAACAAATGCACTAGGACTAGCATGCACAAAGGACAACCAATCAATCATCATTATATTCCCTTCATGAGTAAAACATAAAGTGCAGAAAACTGACGACACAATGGTTGTCATGGAATAAGTACAATTATGCCCTAGTAGTAAATTATAGTTGAGAGGTGCATCAACCACCTCGACGTTGACCTCCACAGTATTTCCACTTAACTAGACTGGGAAAGCAGGAAGGATACAGTGGGGTTGAAAATAACACCCATCAAATGCGGTCAACATAGTCATGGATTGAGATAGGGTCGGAGAGCCAATGGCTTTCCAACACTACTACATATGGGCGAATTATTCCACGAAATTTTTCCACGTTTTCATTAGTTTCATCTTTTTTTTAAAATAAGGCGAGATTTTCGTCTATATTGCCACGAAAGTTCGTCGCAATATCGACGAATAGGTTATTTTAACCTGGCCGGAATTTTCATCGCTATTGCCACGAAAGTTTATGGCAATAGTGACGAAATTTTTTCCTATCTCAGTGGTTAGTGTTAATAGCTAGTTGACTACTTGATCTATATAAGCTTGACTTTAAGAGACTTTGCGACACAATTGCTATAGTTGCGACACTGTTTTTGGCTTTTGTTTGAGCTATTTATTTTTTCCGTCACCCACCGGTTGAACAAATGCAATTCTCGAACTACATAGCTTGGATTTTGAACTTGCAAGGCTAGTATGTTTTTTTTTATTGATGTACTCATTTAACTTGTAAATTTTTGTTCAAATGTCCAAATTTCATGTAGCTTGTTTTTTCCTTGATAATATATTATATGTGTAGTACCATATTTCATGTCTTTGGTTTTTGGATCTAGTT
>SNQJ01S0034418.1:0-17979 GCA_010110895.2 Picea sitchensis | reverse complement strand
ACACATATAATATATTATCAAGGAAAAAACAAGCTACATGAAATTTGGACATTTGAACAAAAATTTACAAGTTAAATGAGTACATCAATAAATAAAAACATACTAACCTTGCAAGTTAAAAATCCAAGCTATGTAGTTCGAGAATTGCATTTTTTCAACCGGTGGGTGACGGAAAAAATAAATAGCTCAAACAAAAGCCAAGAACAGTGTCGCAACTATAGCAATTGTGTCGCAAAGTCTCTTAAAGTCAGGCTTATATAGATCAAGTAGTCAACTAGCCATTAACACTGACCACTGAGATAGGAAAAATTTTCGCCACTATTGCCATGAACTTTCGTAGCAATAGCGATGAAAATTCCGGCCAGGTTAAAATAACCTATTCGTCGATATTGCGACGAACTTTCATGGAAATATAGATGAAAATCTCGCCTTATTTAAAAAAAAAGATGAAACTAATGAAAATGTGGAAAAATTTCATGGAATAATTCGTCCATATGTAGTAGTGCTGGAAATCCATTGGCTCTCCAACCCTGTCTCAATCCATGACTATGTTGACCGCATTTGATGGGTGTTATTTTCAACCCCACGGTATCCTTCCTGCTTTCCCAGTCTAGTTAAGTGGAAATACTGTGGAGGTCGACGTCGAGGTGGTTGATGCACCTCTCAACTATAATTTACTACTAGGGCATAATTGTACTTATTCCATGACAACCATTGTGTCGTCAGTTTTCTGCACTTTATGTTTTACTCATGAAGGGAATATAGTGATGATTTATTGGTTGTCCTTTGTGCACGCTAGTCCTAGTGGATTTGTTGGACCTTCGGTCCCTGTGATTGAAAATTCTCAACAGGAAACTGAGGATGTTGGTGTCGGGGTGTATTCTTCCTTGATGGGTAGTTTTGATTTCATGGCACCAATTCACCATATTCATGCCATTTCCATTGAGTCTTAATCGTCGATGAGGTCCGTTCCTTTCTGTACTTCATATTTCAACGACCCTTGGACCCTAACTTCGTCAAATATGTCGTATGAGGGTCAATCACACATTGGGATGGAAATTCCATTGTCAGGAACATAATTTGCATATCAAGTTATTCTAGACATTATTGTTGACCTAGATCCTTCCTCCTCACAGATGGACAAGGTGGATCCAGTTTGATATCCCATTTGGGCTTCTCAAACATATTTTTCACAAGATTTCCTCGACGATACTTTACCTTCAGATGAAGCAATATTAGAGGCCATGTTTGGTCATGATAAGCCTTGGGACAATATGCATCATCGATCCTATTTTCTCCCAGATCTTGTTAGGATTTAACATGATGACTTTAGATCTACCTTGAGTGATATGGTTGGTCACGTTGTGTTTTCATTAGATACGCATGGTATTTGTGACGAAGGAAATATGGAGAATATTTATCCTACCGCCACAATCGACATCTCTCGTACCCCTGGTAAAATTGAGAATATACTGATGAAATTTAGATATATACTGATGTCTTCAAATAATTATTAGATGTATTTTCTTGGTCATATTAAGAGATGTCAGGGATCGACCCTAGCATTTTCGAGCATGAAATTAAAACCTATTTGAATGCTAAAGATTTTCGGAAATGTCTTAGAGTTGTTAATCCTAGGAAGGCCCCCATTATTAACGAAGAAGTAGAGAAGCTACTCAATGATGGTTTCATATACCCAATTCCCTTGACCGAATGGGTGTACAAACCCGTTCCCATAGATAAAAAGAAAGGAACCGTCTATGTGTGTATGGATTTTAGGGACCTGAACTAGGCATGTCGTGAAGATAACTTCCCCACTCCTTTTATTGACTAGATTTTTGACGAATGTGCAGGAAGTGAAGTATTTTCCTTTATGGATATATTTTCAGGGTATAATCTAATTCATATCAAACCTGAGGATCAACATAAGACTACGTTTATTTTTCCTTGGGGTACCTTTGCATACCGGAAAATTCCTTTCGATATAAAAAATGTTAGAGTGAGCTTCCAACATGCCATGGCATTTCATTTCACGATCTTAAACATATCGTCAAAGATTACCTAGATGATCTATCTTCTTACTCTCGTAAGAGGGTAGATCACTCAACCCACCTGCTACTAGTATTTGAGAGATGTCATTATTATCGCATTCAGTTGAACCCTCACAAGTGAATCTTTTGCGTTAGGTCTCGTCGTATTTTAGGATTCATAGTTTATGAGCATGGGATCATTGTGGATCCTATGAAGGTTGAGGAAATACTTCGATTTCCTCCCTCACGCAACATTTGACAACTTCAAGGTTTATAGGGGAAGGCTAACTTCCTGCGTCGTTTCATAGTGAATTGTGCCAATTTAACTAAAGGTTTCATGTGTCTTTTGAAGGACATTCTATTTATATGGGATGAGCGAGCCCATGAATCCTTCAATTCTCTTAAGAAATATTTGGTATCGACGTCTCTGTTGAATCCCTCAGACTATAATAGAGACTATTTTATTTATATTTCCACGTCTGAAGGGACGGTTGGTATGGTACTAGTTCAGAAGGAAGATGAACTCCATGAGCACATTGTCTACTATCTTAGTCGAAACCTAGTTGGTCCTTAAATTAAATTCTCTCACGTAGAGAAGCTGGCCTTGGCCGATATACATGTGGTTCATAGATTACAACATTATATCCTACTTTTCAAAACTACCATAGTTGTGGATATCAATCCATTTCAATACATACTTACTAGGAGTATCATATGGGGGAAATACAATAAGTGAATTGTTATTCTGCAAGAATTTAATCTTGATTTTGTTTCTGCGAAATCTAAGAAATCACTATTTTTTTCCAAATTGATGTCGGACTTCCCTATACTAGATGAGGACATTTTTCATGATGATCAGTTCATGGATGAACATATTTTTATTATCTCGTCTTCGTACCCCTGGTATGGAGACATTTTGATATACCTTCAAACCTTTAAGCTACCCCAACATCTTTCGAGAGACAATCGATGACGTATATGTCATCAGGCTAAGAACTACCTTATTATCAATGACACTTTCTATCATCGAGGGGTGGATAATATTTTACGTCATTGCTTGACTCATGAGGAATTTGAAGTTGTTCTCAATGATTGTCATAGTGGGGCATTGGTGGTCATTTATCTACACTTGCGATATCCCAAAAGATATTGCGAGCCAGTTATTTTTGGCCATCAATTTTTAAAGATTGCGTTGAACTGGTCAATAAGTTTCACCCTTGTCAGTTGTTTGCTCAGAAAATGCACTGGCACCTAGCCCCTCTTTACCCAGTCATCATTGTCGGTCCCTTCCCTAAGTGGGGGATGGATTTTATGGACTGCAACCAAGCCTTAGTTGGGGGGCACCAACATATTATCGTGGTCGTGGATTATTTTACTAAATGAGTAGAGGCCATGCCTACCATTAAATATAATGGTAAGACTGTAACATTCTTCATGTTCAACCAGATTATAGCCCGGTTCAGAATCCCAAAAGATATTTTCATTGATCATGGAAGTCACTTTCAGAATGAAATGATGAAGCAGTTAGCATAAAAAATGGGGTTTAAACATGATTATTCTTCCCTTACCCTTCACTTTGGGCATACCGAACCATAATAAATACTTCCATTGTTTTCTCTCATTTTCAATTAGTACATGGCGTGGAGTCGATTCTTCCAATTGAATGTGAAATCCCTCCCTTTAAATATGAAATTGAGCTCCTACCTGACACATCTGATATTAAGGAACGCCTTGTGCACCTAGAGCATCTTGATGAGCAGTGTTGATACACCTCTACATCTATCGAAGCGAATAAACGACATGTTAAGCTTCAATATGATAAATTTTTCTGTCCCCAATAGTACACTGAGGGTGACTTGGTTCTCCTTTATGACCAAGCCAAAGAACTGATGGGGGCATGTAAGTTCAACCCCATGTGGCACGGTCCTTATATCATCCAATGTGTCCTAGAGAAAGGAGCACACGAATTAAAAAATTATGAGGGGAATATGATGGATGAGCCTACAAATGGGATCTACCTTAAAAGGTATTATGCTTGAGCCTTCAAACTTGGGCATGACCTTTGTATACTAGTTTATATTAATGTATATACTTCTTTATATTTTTCTTTGCGTCATAAATTTTATTATCAAGTTTTCCCTTGGTTGGCAGATGTCAATGGAATCTTCGATTTACTTAGGATTCGTGAATAGTGCCAGTCGTCATACATGGAACATGGCTTCCATCCCTTGGGTTATTTACTCGCCCGAGGTTCAACTAGTGTCTTCATGTGGCATTCTTCTGGAGCCATCAATGAATAATGTGGCTGAGTATAGCATCGTCATAAATCTATTATGTGACACCATTTCACATGGTGTTCTATCTTTAGAAGTTCTCCCACACTCCCAGTTAGTTGTATGTCATTTGAATAAAAATTACCATGTGAGAGATCTTACTCTACTCCGACAATTCCTACGGGTAAGAATTTTGGAACGATACGTTGATTCTCTAAATTATAATCACATCCCTAGAAGTTCTAATCAAGTATCTAATGCATATGCTAATTACATTTTAGATTGGAATTTTTGACACAACTAAGTAAAGAAAACACATTCATACATTTATACATTGTAACATATATAAGTAATGTCGAAGACCAAAATTTTTGTATTTCATTCTTTCAAGTTCAAAAAATATGGTGTCATAGTACAAAATGGGGCTCACACCCTGAAAATATATATATGTCTAGTACATAGAATAAACATGTAATATGTTCCTATGGTGCCAAATGTGTATCATGATAGAACACTATGACTTTCGCAAGACGCTGGAAGAGTCGCACCCATGCATGGGGTACACCCACCATCTATCGCTACATCGCCTCTAGCAGATCCTCCACTTGAACCATAGGAATCCTATGCATCAATCAATATAGGTTCATGTGTACATTCTGTAGCATTCTCTCCATGTCCCCGCCTACTATCTCATATCCCCATCCCCTTCATCGATGTTGTGGGAATCACTCTGGTCAACATAGACTTACGTCTACGTAACAAGAAATTGTTAATACTTGATACCATACAAAACTATTTTCATTTTTATTTTTCCCTTATCAAAATTGAAAACAAAAAAAAATGAAATATATATTAAACTATTTCTTACCAATATCCCCATAGGTGGATCCTGGTGGCAATGGCATGTCAGGTTCCCCTCTGTATTCGACCCCTTTGTAAGGATAGTTGTCAATGGATATGACCTGTTGGTGCCACAAATAAAAGAACTCATCATTGTAGGGGGTTGGCACCCTACCACCTTTTATCCGCCTCATCACGTCGGTCCACCGTGACATGGATGGATCATACAATTTGTGTGGAGTAATCTCTACTCTAGGGCTCAAGCTTGGAACCCTATCAAATAAAAAATACAAAGTATTGATACAAATATGAAATTCATCATTCACCCTTGTTTTCAATCCTTCAACAGACTCTTCATGTTGGCTAGCAATGAGGTACACCAGTCATAAACAATGCGTCTCAAAAAATCCACCACATAGAACATGAGTGGGCTTGATTCCCGATTCAATGAGGTCAACCCTGATATCTGTGTGAGTACAAGAACAATGATCTTTAGACTCAGGTTCTCGATCGCTCTGATAGGGAGTTGACTCCCTACTTTATCTGTTCCTACAACACAGTGGGTGGCAATGTACTCCTCCATATTCATACCACCTCCATCCCCTCGATCCTTGATATTCACCACCTCTCCCCGATGAGACAATCCTGTGATAAAGTATATGTCTCCCACTTCAATTCTCAATGGTTTCCCATCGAGATTGAAGGACTGTGTCTCCAGATCCCAACAGTTTACCAATAACTGGAGCAACCTCACTTGAGCCCTAATTCCTTTAAAAGCCCAAAATTTATAAAGGCCACATCATTACAAATCTTCTTGGGCCCTTGTGTCTCTTCCCACTGTTGCATCTAACTCCTCATGCTCCCTTTCCCTCCATTCAACAACTATCCTGCAAATGAAAGATCATTTTTTGAGTTAAACCCTTTAAAAAAACTTGTTCACAGACTTATATGTGGGATAACCTTATGAAATTCCCATATAGGGCTTCATATACACATGCAATATTTTCTTTTCCCACGTATATGAGGTCATATACATGACCTGATAATCTATCACCTGCGTACACCCTAGTTTCTATGTAACAACCTTTAATACTAAAAAAATGAGGACTAAAAATTAAATGTAAACCATTGAAATGGAAGAAAATGGAATGGTAACTCACTTGGTCCAGATGGTTTATGATTCCATTGATCGTAGCTACCACAATAACCACAAGAAGATCATGGGTAAAATGGCCTAAAAAGAACTATGTGGGTGAAAAACTCAAATGGTATGGTAAAATTTCTTATTTTTACTATTAAAATAATATTTTTACCCACTTTGTATAGTTTTACCCTATCTTTTCTATTTTTAGCCTTATGCACTAATAGCGCAGTGGAAATACTTGGTTTTAAGTGGTTTTTTCTAGGGTTTTTTTATATATTTTTTAGTGTCATATTTCTCATTCATGCCTTTTGCAGGTATATTCTTTCACCGACATATAGGATAGGTTTTCACTCCACTTTGCATTCTTGCATCGTATTATGACCGTGACTCATACACCCTATATACAAACCCATTTATTAGTTACATAGAACCTTCTCACTACTACTAGAAGTGTCATTATTAAGTGGTAGAGAATTACCAAACATAGGTACCCTAGTTAGAGACTTTTTGTCATTTGGTGCTCATGCACAAGTTATTCCATAGGACCGGGAGTTCCTTATAGTCCCAATATGACTTTTCATTCGAGCCCCATTTTCTTAATCATGAGCATTCTCACTATTACCTATGGGACTCCCCCCGAGTCTTGGTTAAGCTCTTTGTTGAGTCCCGAAAAAACGAAAATATTACTAAGTGAACTTGTCTCTTTCACACTTGTTAAATGGTTTTGAAAGGACGTCTATTTGGTATAAGTTTAACCCTTTTTGGACCAAGTAGACTACTTATGAAAAAGGAATACTCTAGTCACCATTGGATAGAAGAGTTCTCCTGGGTATTATTTTATACTTTTTCAGACCTAGGGGACTAAATCTACGAAAAATGACATTTTTGAGTTAAGTTATAATTGCATTCCATCATCCTACTTACAATTTTGAGCCTATTGTCAGTTCCTGCTTTCTTGTTATAATCCTCTTGCCTCAACAATTTGCATCACTAGCCAAGCAGTGCCTTCCATATACCCTTTGCAGCTTGACACCCTTTACCCATAGAGGAAACATCCCCCCCGAGTGTCCATAGCCCGCATGCACTTCCTTTAATTGAGCACAAGTATGTTCCACTGCTTGGAACTATTCACTTACTCGCGACACTCGTTTCCTCTTCTATATCTCAACCTTTCTTTGCCTATGAAAAAACAAAAAAAAATACGGGTGAGAAAAGAATATTATCTCTTATCGACAAAAGTCGTGTCGCATTTGAAAAAAGAACAAACTTTTGAGTCCATTTTCATCCAAATTTTGGGTTTTGTATGACCTTAGGAAGTTGAACTCGTTACTTAGAGTTTACTCCTCTGATAGGTTATTCTTCCAGTCCCTATGGATATTTTTTTTATGCCTCCTACGTCACAAACTTTTATCAATGATCATTATAAAGTATATGCTTCCTAAGTTATCCATATGTCTCATTCTCTTGTTCAAAGGAATTTTAAATCCCGTGTCCTCCATTTCTTAGAAGTATTGACTTTTCATGTCAGCCATACCCTTAGTGTATCTCAGAATCACATGAATTTGTTGTCCTACCTTGCACCCTGGGCCTACTGTCATCATTGGTAGGTAACCTTGAACCCAATAGATGACATCTCCTCATTGGTCACTGACTGGGGAGTTTCCCTTATGTTCGATGGTAAGAAATATATTTTCACATTGGAATTTGTGTAGTGTCTTGGATTCCATTAGCCCTATTGGTGGTTTCCTTGCCTTTGTCAAAAAATTTCCTTATTGGCTAATATTCAGAGGGTCTCTTTTGTGCACTATTTTCATCTAGTGCATGCGAGAGATGCACATGGTCATTCATTCATGAACGTCCTATTCATCTAAGCTCCTCTTAATCATAAAGCTATTGCTTTGTACCTCGTTCTAGATGATGAGAGATTCCTTAATGATCTCCCTTTAGTGGGTGTCCTTCCATCAACTTCAACTCATCTATTCTCGAAACGAGACCTAGAGTCCTATGAGTACCTAGAGGCTTGCAGTCATCAATGGCAAGTTCTCCCACCATCGACAGTTGGGAATGCATCAATGATGAAAACCCCTAAGGGTTGGAACGACCTCCAGGTCTAGGATCAACTTTCATAGGAGCCGAAGTGGCTCACGGGATCCCACAGACCCTTGTATTTTCTTCACCCATAGGCTTCTTAACAAACGGGTGTGAAATCGAAATCTGTGAGGGTCCTTTTTCTCATTTCGACCTGTGCATGTGACCACATATTAGGACTTCGTGAGAATTTACTCCAAACTACTATCCATTCAAATGCGTCAGAGTATTTATCGGTCAAATCCAGTCATAAAGTGACTTGAACGATAGGATAAGGTATTACCCTATCCTTCCACTTATCCAACGCCAAAGTTAAGACTTGATTGGATGGTGGATGGGGATTCACCTCCCTTGCATGATCTCCGGTTGTCAATGAATTTAGGGCTTTGTCTTTGAGGATTTCTTGTTCCACATGACAATAAACCAAAATCACATGGAATTTCAAATTCTGAATAACTCAGATATTTACGGCTATGTCTTGTCCACCTGACTTACAACTGAGATTAAATCTGGGCTTCAGAGCTTCGGGGATCCATGCCTCTCGACAACAACTAATTGATCCAAAATTATGAAGTGGAAAAATTTGAAGGCCTGAAGACTTAATGACCATGCTCCTCTGAGTGATCGAAAGATTGTGGGGAAATTTGATTGCTAACGATCAGATCTCATTCACTTGTTCTTAAAAAAAGGGATTCTCCACTTGCTTGAGTTCCTCCCTGGAACCTTACACTCGCTATTTCTCTTGAGCTTCATTCACTTTGATGAAGTGAACCCTGGCACACACTTGCGTGTCTCTCCTGAGATTTTTACCCCTTATAAATTTATGGGCCCGCACACTCCTTGCGCTAACAGTCCTAAGCTTGGAAATTTTAAAATTCACCTGCACACTCCTTGCGCTTACTTTGTGCATAATTCCACTGTCTCTCTTGAGCTTCTAAACCTGTAAAAGGTTGGCCTCTACAGACCGTGCATTGGTGTTGTGCACTCCTTGGACTGAGACTACCAGAAGAGAAACAGTTGAAACACAAACATAATCATAAATTCATTGATTAAACAGACATCATCCACACACATAGATGTAGAAATACAATAACACAATATCTATTCAATTCCAAAAAGAACAAAAACAAATTTCATAGTCTCTCTCAGGAAATTTGAGAGTATATCTTCTTCATTCCAACAAAAACTTACTTTCAACATAGATTACATTGATTTATACATGAATTGGCTTCTCGAGCATTCCCCTCTAGATAATTTAGTTCTTTCACATCTTAATAAAGACAATCATGTCACTAGGCTATCACAGTAAATGGTCATTTACAATTTTATATATGAATCGATGCTCAAAATTTGTACAATCTACAGATATTAAAGGAAATTACAACTTTTCAGCTGTACATACAATGGTTTTAGTATTTATATCTCAGATTATATTTAATTACAAAGGTTTCAAAATTAAATGACACAGATTCCTTAGAATCAAAACTAGTTAATGGATGTGACGTTGTATGTGGAGTCACCTTCCACCATGCTTCATTAATTGATTATGATGATGCTCTTGCATCGTACTCCCCTCGAAAAAATATTCATGGGCTCATGTCCATGAGATCCTCAATTTCCTTTCCGTTTTTTTGAATTTCTTCTTCAGTCAACCAACTAACATATTCTATTGGATGGTCCTTCCATTTGACTAAGTATTCATAATAAACCTTTCTCCTGGTTCTTTTTGCAATCCTCTGATCCAAAATTCTTTCTAATTGGAGATTTTATGTTGTAGGCATATAGTGCATCCAATGGACCTCACTTTGATCATATGCTTCTTCTATTCCATCCATTCTATAAGGATATAAGTCTGCTACATTAAATATTGGTGAAATTCCCATGTCCTTTGACAGCTCAATCTCATAAGCATTTGAAGAAAATTTTCTAAGGATTTTACAAGGTTCTATATTTTTCATCTTCAATTTATTATATGTCCCTCGTGGGAATATTTCCTTCCTCATATGTGCTAGGACTTGGTCTCCAACTTTAAATTTTACCTCTTTCCTTTTCAAATATACTCTGTCCTTGTATCTTTTCTTGTTATTTTGGAGCTGGCCTTTGATTTGTTCATGCAATTTCTGCATTTCTGTAGCAAAATATTCTACTCTTGCACTCCAAAATTCATCTTGTCCCAAATATCTTAATTCAAAAATTCCTCTTGGGTGCATTCCATATACTATCTGGAATGGGATTTTACCAGTACTCCTTTTCGGTGAATCATTATATGCAAATTCTGCTTGAGGCATAACTTGATCCCAGTGACTATGATGTTCACTCACTAAAATTATCAACAAATTTCCCAAGATTCTATTCACTACATTAGTCTGTCCATCTGTATGAGGGTGATATGCCAAACTAAAAGACATATTTGTCCCCAATTTCTTCCACAAAGTCCTCCAAAAGTGTCCCACAAATTGTGTGTCTCTGTCTCAGACTATGCTACTAGGAATTCCATGCAATCTCACAATCTCCTTGAAAAACAAACTTCATATGTGAGTAGCATCACTTGTTTTGTGACATGGTATAAAATGTGACATTTTCGAAAATATGTCAACTACCACAAAAATTGAATCATTCCCCCTCTGGGTTCTTGGCAATCCAAGAAAAAAATCCATACTTATAGCATCCCATGGCCCGTTTGGAATAAGAAATGGTTGGTACAACCCTGTATTCTTCTTCTTTCCATTAGAATATTTGAAAATTCTACATTTTTCTACAAACTTCTTGACATCATATCTCATGCTTGGACAATAGTATAGAGAACTCAACTGTGCATATGTCTTATCATGGCCAAAATGTCCAACCAATCCTCCCCTGTTCTTTTCCTTTGACAAATTGTCCCTCATTGAACATTTAGGAATACACAATTGACTCCCTTTAAATAGTAAGCCTTCATGGATCAAGTACTCCATCCACGGGTTTCTATCCCTCATAAAAGAATTTTCACAAGCTTCATAAGACTCCTTTAAATATGAGTCTTCCTTATACATTTCCTTGAGGTTTTCAAACCCCAAAGTCTCCACTTGGAATTCCTGCAAGATCAAACATCTCCTTCTCAAAGCATCTGCAAATGTTTTAGCACTCCCACTAATATGATTAATGACAAAAGTAAAATTCTGCATGAATTCTACCCGTTTGACATGTCTCTGATTCAACTTCTCTTGTCTCTTTATAAACTACAAAGCATGATTGACAATATACAAAATAAACTCTTTTGGTATAAGATAATGCCTCCACTTTTTCAAAGCTTGAATTATAGCATAAAATTCCTTATCATAAGTTGAATATTTCCTCTTAGCATCATTCAACTTCTCACTAAAATAAGAAACATGCTTATCATCTTGACTTAAAACTGCACCAATGGCCACTCAACTTGCATCACATTTGACTTGAAAAGTCTTACTAAAATCTGGTAAAATCAAGATGGGTTGTTATGTTATCTTCTCCTTCAACAGTCTAAATCCTTTCTCAACTTATTTTGTCTAGTCAAAATACCCATGTTCTTTCTTTATAGTATCTACTATGGGTGCACATATACTACTAAAATTCATGATGAAATTTTTGTAAAAACTCTCTAACCCATGAAAACTTCTTAATTCAAACACACTTATTGGAGAAGACCACTCCTTTATAGCCCTCACCTTCTCTGGATCCATCTTCAGTTCATTTGAAGAGATCACAAACCCCAAATACACAAGTTTTGTCTTTATAAAAGAACATTTCTTCAATTTTATCAACAACTTTTCTTGTTGTAATCTCCTCAACAACATCTTCAAGTGTATCAAATGTTGCTTCTTAGTCTTACTATGTATTAGGATATCATCCAAATAAACAATCACAAATTTCCCAATAAAGTCTTTGAGCACTTCATTCATTAATCTCATGAATGTACTTGGAGCATTGGTTAGACCAAACGACATAACAAGCCACTCATACAACCCTTCATTTTTTTTAAATGTTGTTTTCCATTCATCCCCTTCTCTCATCCTTATCTGATGATAACCACTTTTCAAGTCTATCTTGGAAAACTAACTAGCTCTGCTCAAACAATCCATCAAATCATCCATTCTGGGTAAAGGAAATCTATACCTGATGGTTATTTTGTTGATATCTCTAGAATCTTTTCACATTATCCAACCACCATCCTTCTTTGGACTCAACAGAGTCAGTACTACACATGGTCTCAAACTTTCTCTGATCAACCGTTTTTCCAACAACTCTTGGACTTGCTTCTTGACCTATTCATTCTCCTAAGGGGTCAACCTATATGTTTCTTTGTTTGAAAAACTCTCACTCGAAATAAGTTCGATATGATGACTAATTTTTTGATGGGAGTTAAAGTATGATGCAATTCATCCACCACAATGTCAACGAACTCATCAAATAATTATTGAATTTCCATAGGAAAATCATTCATGTAAGTATTTGTAAGGATAACTCTCGGCTTACCTATAAAAACAAGATACATTTCTTGATATTTCTTAACTTCTTTCAAGAGATCCTCCCCACTCATGAGAAGTGTATTCATACTAGCTACCTCTTTGACTCCTTTATCCTCAAGTGGAAACAACATATGTCTACACCCATTTTTATCAAGGGTTAATGTATTTATTCTCCCATCATGTATGACAGTTTTTTCATATTTCCATGGCCATCTATTATGGAATAATTCCCCTACGAATAGGTGAATATCCCCTTGGATTCTAGACTTCTAATACCAAGACAAAAAGATACAAATGGACACTAAAATTCCTTTGAGATTTTTCTAACTAGCCAAAAAGAGAGAAGGAGAAAAAAGGTGCTTGTACCTATTTCCGATGTTTGTCCTAGTTGCTCCAATTCAATTTTAATGTCAAAAATCTTTCACACAACTTGGTACCTACAAAACCACAGACAACAAAGAGAAACAAGGAAACTCCTACTCTACCATATTGGATTAAACAAATTCATCTATAATAGACAAGAATGTGTAAGAGATACACAAACTAAAAGGGAATATGCCAAGTATATTGATGAGAACTTGAAAGAGACACTTACAATAATGGATGATGTTGTAGAAGCTTCTCCAAATCCTCCTAGTCCAACCCCTTTCTAAAAATATCCACGATCAGAATAAAAATTGTGGCATCTCCCTTAGATGTACCCTAAGGGTTAGACTAGAGCCAAACCAACTTGAATCATCCCTAGATGTCCTTAGAGAAAAGGGGGTTTTCTTCCCATGATTTTATCAACCAATCAGTTCTCCTATACAATGAGTAAAAAAGCGCTACAACACTCCCTACAAGATAGACAGAAAGCGCTAGCGCTCCCTGCATATGAGTAGGGGAGCGTTGATATTCCAAAAAATTGTCAAGATGACTAATTCTCCTAGAAAAACACTTTGTTTCGTCTGTCAAATGATCTGTCTTATTCTTATAACATGTTCTAAAGGATATATCAAGTGTTTCCATGGTGTCGTTGGCAATGCAACACACACAGAACAAAAATGCGACATTTACGACACTTGTGACATAAGTGCGACACTTATGACACTTGCGAAAATGAGAATGTGACGTTATCGAAGTGAGGAATTTTGACGTGTAACACTCCCTAATAGAACATGAAAAACATCCATATGTTTGACATCATATAAAATTTTATCCTTATAACTACCAATATTAAATTCAACTTCACATTGTTTACTTACCATGATTTGATGTCCTTTTTGCATCCACGACACCCTATACAAACTCAAATGTGCTATCGTCTCCAACTTCATCGTTTCCACCATTTCTGTGGACACTAAATTGTTAGTGCTCCCACCATCTATGATCACCTTGCATACTATATCCTTTGACTTGCAAGCAGTTCTTAACAAACTCTTTCTTTGTATTTCCTCTTGCACCTCCTTTTCCAACTTCACAAGATATTTCCTCATCATGAGTGATCTTCCCTCTTCCACAGATTCTACTTTTGTCTTTGTCTCCACAATCTTCTATTGAGCCTCAACAACATGAGCTTTTCTAAAACCTGTAGTTTTGTTTTTAGGACATTCCCAAGACATTTGCCATGTCTTCCCACAAGCATAACACTTAATATCTCCTCCTTTCCCTCTTGGAAAAGGTCTCCTTCCTCTAGAGTCACCTCCTCTAGAGCCTCCTTCTCTAGATGTCTACTACTAGAGCTAATAGCTTCTTCCATTGTCTTGTGGAACTTTTCTCTTGTGGTTCCTTTTTCTTAGGTCAAATTCTTTCCCCTATTCTTCTGGCTCTACTTTCTTGCCAATTTTTCTTCTACCTTCAAAGATACTTGATAAGAATATTCTATATTCCTCATTGTCACTAGACTAATTTAATATTGAATTTCATACCTAAACCCATTGATATATCTAGAAACTTTCTCTTCATCATTTTCCTTATGTCCTCCTCTTATTTTCAATTTATAGAATTCTTCAGTATATTCCTTCATTGAAAAACCTTTCTGTCTCAAATTCTGCAATCTTATGAACATATTTAGTTGATAATCCTTGGATATAAATTTAGCCTTGAGATTAGATACCATTATATACCAACTCTTAATCTTGGACTTACCTTCCCTCCTTCTATCATCCTGCAACTCATCCCACCATAAAGCTCCATATCCTTTCAACCTAGTCACAACAGGCTTTACTTTCTTCTCATCATCGATCTCCTCATAATGAAAATATTTTTCTAAGGCATTTATCCAGTCAAGCAATTCTTCTACATCCAAATTACATTCATACATCGAAACTTCCATCTTCACCCTAGTTCCCAACTTGACAACAACTCTCATCAATCGCTCCTCTGTTGCTTCTTCTCCTACAACTTCCTCTTCTTCTAGATTTCACTTTCGACGTCACTAACATCACTAACCTCTGGTGTTGTCCTTTTCATTTCTTCCATGGAATATAGCCTTGCATGAATCTATCTCATTTCTTCCTCTATAGCTGCATTGGATACAAGTCTCTCTTTGTATCCCCTCGGAGGCATGGTTTCCAATATACCTTCACACAGAGATTTTTCCTTCTTTAATACCACCTGATGCAAACCCCTAAGGTTGGTATGACCTCCTGGTCTAGGATCGACTTTCACAGGAGTCGAAGTGGCTCACGGGATCCCATAGACCCCTCAGAAATTTATGGGCCCATGCACTCCTTGCGCTAACTCTCCTAGGCTTGGGAATTTTATAAGTCGCATGCGCACTCCTTTATCTAACTCTGTGAAAAATTGCACTATCTCTCCTAAGCTTCTAAACCCATAAAAGGGTGGCCTCCACACACCTTGCGTTGGCACTATTCATTCCTTGTACTGAGACTACCAGAAGAGAAACAATTGAAACTTAAACAGAATCATAAATTCATTTAGTAAAAAGACATCATCCACACACATATATGTAGAAATACAATAACACATTATATATTCAATTCCAAAAAGAACAGAAACAAATTTTACAGTCTCTCTTAGGAAATTTGAGAGTATATCTTCTTCATTCCAACAAAAACTTACTTTCAACATAGATTACATTGATTTATACATTAATAAACTTCTCGATCCTTCCCCTCTAGATCATTTAGTGCTTTCACATCTTAATAAAGACAATCCTATCACTAGGCTTTCACAGTAAATGCTCATTTACAATTTCAGATACGATTCGATGCTCAAAATATGTACAATATACAAACATTAAAGGCAATTACAACTTTTTGGATGTACATACAATGGTTTTAGTCTTTATATATGAGAGGATCTTTAATTACAAAGGTTTTAAAATTAAATGACGTGGATTCCTTGGAATCAAACCCAGTTAATGTGCGTTGCGTTGTATCCTAAGTCACCATTCACCATGCTTCATTAATTGATGACAATGATGCTCCTAAATAAATCAATGTCTCCTGATCGATGGATTCTTCAAGTGTTCGACCTCAACACCATTATTCACACTTGTGGAATGTACTTGGTGCCTTGACACCTACTTTCATTATTGGTGGGTTGTCTCGTGTTTGTTAACGATATATCTTAATGATTGGTAATCAAACGAAGTCTCATTATGTTCGAATTCAACTCCTCTATTCACATGATGTGGACTTGCACCTTTGGAGGATAGTGTAGAGGACCTCGATCTTACAGTAGAAACATGCCATATATTTTGTTGTCTTTCATTGGACTAGTACCTATATGAATTTAGTGATCATGGAAGATCAAATTGTACTCCATTGTATATAGATATCTTCAGTTGATTTTGAGACTGCACTCCAGTGTGTCTTGTTCATGACTATGACAGCCTATGGCATATGTCCAATTTGTATTGCCTATCCATGGCCATGAACAACTATTTTATATATATCCATATGGATTTGTAGTGTAATTCAGATATGCATCCATGTGTACAAAGTCATTATGGATTGTAATATTCTCATGAATAACTGGTACTTCCAGTTGAGTCTTCATTACTCCACTTCTGGGAATTATAATATATTTCGTCCATCACAGATTCTTCTTTGACCTCACACATCAGGGGTCATTTATTAGAAAAAACATTTCCTCACTCCATGCATGTTGCTTGGATGGCCTTCCATTGCCCTATGTAGACTTGAAGTCCCCTTTTTGTTCACTCCAAAGCCAAAAATACATATGTTTGTGCATATATTCACCCTACCAGTTATAAAAAACGCGTATACATAGGTTTCTCCAGTACATCCTGCGTACATCAGGTTTGGTGCTCAAAAATAAAAAAATATGTCGTGTTTCCATGCCATGTCACGTGATCCATGATCTTTGAACTTCCATATACTGGAAATGATCTGACTCGACCCTTCAGTTCCATTTAGAGGCTATAAATTGAGCCATATCCATTGCCCTCTGTAGACTTGAAGTCCCCTTTTTGTTCACTCCAAAGCCAAAAATACATATGTTTGTGCATATATGCACCCTACCAGTTATACAAAACGTGTTTTCTTGGATGGCCTTCCATTGCCCTCTGTAGACTTGAAGTCCCATTTTTTTTCACTTCAAAGCGAAAAATACATATGTTTGTGCATATATGCACCCTACCAGTTATACAAAACGCGTATACATAGGTTTCTCCAGTACATCCCGTGTACATCAGGTTTGGTGCTCAAAAATTAAAAACATATGTCGTGTTTCCATGCCATGTCACGTGATCCATGATCCTTGAACTTACATATACTGGAAATGATCTGACTCGACCCTTTAATTCCATTTAGAGGCTATAAATTGAGCCATATCCAAGCCTAAGAAACAATTAAACATTGAGAGCAAAGACACTCTTGAGAAATTTCACTTCATACTGAGTCTACATCCCTTTGTCCTTGAAAGTCTGAACTTCATGTGTTCAACCCCCAAGCTCTTCCTACTTTGTTATGGAGAACCCCATTGACTCCTACATATGATCTTTCCTTTGCGGAGGATTGAAGTGGTGGAGGCCCAACTGGAGGGACTTAGTTTCTCAGTTTCGATATGTGTCTTTACAAAATTTTGTCACCTATGTACTTATGTTGATTACTTTAATATAAATACTCTTTTCTCGTCCAATTGATATCTTC
>SNQJ01S0034417.1:104736-120844 GCA_010110895.2 Picea sitchensis | reverse complement strand
GTGGATTCAGTGGTTAGATTCATGGATGATCAAGTGTTTCAATGCAGCAAAATGAGAAATTTATCCATATGTACACAATGTTTTAATCCTTTCCATGTTTGGATGAGAACCATTATGTACCATTGTGCCATACCACGACATGAAAAATCACTAGATTGGTAGAAGGCCCAAGAAGAAGACCATTAGGAAAGGGGCGGTCTTCCTTTAGAGCTTTAGCCATTCCCGCTTCCAGATCCTTGGATGATCTTTGGTCTTCCTCGTATCCCAGATGGGTGATCCTTCCATTCCCGCTTCCAGATCCTCGGATGAGATTTAGCCATTCCCGCTTTCATATCCTAGGAAATTATTGTAAGCAAACAAGAGCTCCGATATAAAGTCTTGTTTACAAACAATATCTCATGTCATCAAACAATCAATAGCTAGCATTTGAATTGGAATATAACTAGAGCTTAGACAAGTATAGGTCTTTTCCTCAACGAAATATTGGTCTTGTTGAATTACTACAGGAACCTAGCCATGAATTCTCTTATCACAGTAGGAGAAACAACTAGAAGAAATAATATCATCATTAATATCCTTCATACATATTATTGCAGGCGACAGGAAGTCGGGCACCAACCATCAACTAGGGGAGGGAGCTTTTTCAATCTTTCATGAACCTCCACACGAATGGAGGCCGAACTCAACAAGTGGCCAACTATACCAACAAGAGAAGAACGTAAGGGGCTTGCCTAATGATAGCACCTTCTTACCCTCTCCTCGGAATCTAGATATTACCACTCAACAGATCTATCAACTGCTATTTATGATATAACTATGAATTCCTATTTATTCAATTACAATGAACTGTTCTTTATTACTTGTGATCAACTGCCTAACCAACCGATGTTATGAAGATCTACTCTAATTAAGGGCATCCCTCATCAATACTACACTAGCCACTCTTCATGAAATCACATACACTAGGACCCTCATATCTTATCATTAATGATACAAGAAGACTAGAACAACTAAAGCAGGAAAGAGACCAATCACAGGAGCAGAAGGTTTGAAGGGAAATGCCTTCAACAACAACCAACTCTTATTACATGAAGCAACAAAATGGGATCTGAAATTCTTTGCTAACACAGACTATTTCTCCTCTAAAGGCCTCACCCCAACCAATGCGATAGATAAGGACCTTTAGATCCTATTTGACCTTTTACCTTCGAACCGAAGATCATGCTTGGTTCAGAAGAGATATTTCACTAGTCAAACCCGGGGAGGGTACCATGGGAAAAGGTGTCAGCGGTGGATGTTTATTCCACTTTCCGACTTATTGATCCAAAAAGGCCTCATCCCAACCAAGGCATAGAGGAGAGACCAAGGGATTAACATGGACTCATTATACCAATTTGAATAGACTTCTTATATCAAAATTGAGTTTCCAATTGACCATAGAAAAAGCAACCAGCAGCATAGCATCATTACTCATTGAAGTGAAAAGGATGGGAAGTGAATTTCATAGACTAGCGATTAGGAGGGAATAAAGATATTCGACTAGCGATGGGCTTCATATGTTCATTGAAAGATTTCCTCTCTCTCTCTTGTAATAGCTTTCCTTATGTCATACCCTTTACACTTATCCTTATCAAACTCATGGTTACGAGCTACCGTTCACCTTTTATATTGACTGCTGCTATGTTTTCTTGTCTCTTTCACCTTTAGTCGCCTTCACAAAATATTCTAATACGATGCATATGAGCGGTGAGATCAGAAATATGCCTATGATTGGTATTTACCTACCTTAATCTCTCTATATTATAAAGGACGTATCTTTTTAAGCTTGCTACCGGGCGGATAGGATCTTCTGTCAAAGCTGAGGAGGGAGACAGAGACAACCTTTTCTTTTTTATAGACCAGACTGACCTTTTCTTCTATCTTTGCCTATGTTTACTCCTGATGTTCTGTGATCAATCACTACCTATGGATTTGATCATATGTGCCTATGGATTTGATCAGATGACTACCTAGTATAAGGTGGTAGAAGGCGGTAACTGCGGATAGGTTCTTCCATAGAATGTATAGTGCTCCCTACCTTTGCTACTTTCTCTGTTGTTGCGGGATGCTACTTCCTTTCTCTGTTGCTGTTTATGGCTTTGGGTATTCAACATAGGTTGCTAGTGGGATCAGAAGGTCGTGAACATCATACTTCTCCTTGATCTTTTTAAAGACAGAATCAGAATGAGACGAGCATTAGATTTTAGTTAGAGTACATCATCTATTGATATCATAAAACCATCATAAAACCATAGAATTTATGTTATGATTGCATCGTTAGATAAACATCTTTGTACATTCTCCTCATAAAGCTGGATGTGCATTGATGTGTGATTTATGTTCAGGGCTCAAATGGGAACTTTGGTATACGTAAATGCACTGATGTTACATGGAGTGGATTCAGTGGTTAGATTCATGGATGATCAATCGATAGAGGTAACTGACATAAATTGTTTCTATTACGATGCTTACATAAAACATATTTAATGATGTGTTTCACTAGCCTTTAAGAGAATATTTTATTTTCACCTTTGTTAAAGTGGTTTAAAGATCGGGATTAATCTTTAGAAATAGATTATTATGGAGAGTTCAGTCTTTAATGAAGATGACGGATTATATAGTATGTATCACTTTATCATGTGTTGTTTGATAAATCTAGCTCCTTATAAATAGTTATTATGTAGAGTCTTTCTTAGAGTCTTTGGAAGATTTAATAAATAGTAACAAGATATAACAAGAAGCAAGTATCTTATGTATAGTGTATATAGACTCTTTAAGACCAATATAGTATGCTTAAGAATTCTTATTAGCTCCTGCTTTATAGAAGCCATCCAGTTAAGTCAGAACAATACCACCTAAGCCATCCAGTTAAGTCAGAACAATACCACCTTAACTGGGTGCCCTGCTATCCCAACCTAAAAGGCAGCAGAGACATGCCTTTAAGCTCAGATTGAATTAGGAAGTCCTACCTTAACCCACATACCGAGACATTGCATATTTAAGGCAGGGAATCCACACCAAAACAATAGGATATCTCTAATAGACTCCCTTTATAACTATATGAATTATATAGGTTAGTTAGTATTAGATAGAACTTATTCCTTTATAGCTTTATAGAACTCATAGGAGGAATAGGCTCTCAGCAATATATATATATATATATATCCAGACTCAAGTAGATAGATAGTCTCTAGGTGGTACTTCCCTTTAATCCACCATTTAGCCAAGGTCTTCTCATAGTGCTTTTTGGTGGCAAACTATTGTACCCATGTCTCAGCTCTTGGTGGAAACTTCTCAGAATTTGAAAGATTACTAGGCTCGAAAGCGACAATACATTTCCCTTCCTCGTTAACAATGGTTCTTTCTTCAATGTTGGCATGATCAATAATCCATTTGAGAATCTTAGCACATGGAAAGATGGTCGCAAATGTAGCAGCTTGTCGAGCATCTGACAAACTAACACCATCCATTTCAAATGGGATTTGTCCCATGGACGCATGAGAAATCCAACCCGTAGGATTCCCTTTTCCTTTTCCCATTCTCACTTCTGTAGGTTTATCGGTAATAGGGGGATCTGCGAAGACTCTTACCCGTATTTGACCATTTCTTCGAAATTGTCCACTTGTAGCACAACACACTGCTCCAATGGCTCGATATGATATATGAACGGCTCCACAACTTCTGGTGCCATATCTTCCAAAACCAAGTTGTGTATAGCCCGTTTCGCAACCCCTACGACATATGCCTTTATGATATTTATGATATCTCGTACATTTCGCATATGGCACATCCCTTATTTTTGTTACTATATGAATGAGATCCTCACTTTGACACCTAAGATTCCATAATGAGTAGATACTTTTGCAGAAGCGTGATCAATTTTATGGCGAGATGCATTACAACATGTTTTTCCATACTCTCGACATTCGGTTCTAGCTATTTCTGCACCTTTCGATCGACATGGACGACAAATATGGATCCCCCTCACCCCTTTGGGGATTACTAATGGAATATCCCGAACTATTTGATTACGAATGGAACTAAATGATCTTGTTTTCTCCCTCGGTTGGAAATATATGTCCTGGGCAATTGGAGAAGCACTTTGATAGTTTAATATTTTGACCGACCCGATTAAGGTATTAGTGTTTGTTCTATTGGACAACAAAGATCACATTTTTCTCACTTCGTTCAAATAATAGTTGTACTCTTACGAAATTCTTTTGTTTTTCAGTATTATCTCTATAATCATCCCTATTCCCCTCATCAATCCTCCTATCCCACCTAGGGATATTAATTTTTCTACCAATCTGATTACCTTCTCCTTACCTGGGAGGTTCCTTAATTTTATCCTTGATTTACCTAGGAGTTGTTCCCTTAGTGGTGGGCATCACCAATTTTGTTATTGGGAATCCTAAGGTTCTCCCTTGGGAAGAAAAAGGTAGCACCAAAGAAAGGAAAGAGCGTTATGGACCAACAAGTTTTTGTTGTTCTCACAAAGCGCGCTTGGCAAATGAAAATGAAGTGGATAAACCTTTTCTTGGCTTCGGCCAAGAACTCGCCCTTCTCGGTCTTGGCAGTAAAAATTTCTACAAAAAAAAAAATGAGGGAGCGTATTCTCTTATCTAAGCTTCCTCCCTGTCTATCCACTCCCCTCGGTTTAGCCGGTTCCACAAAATGATTGGGAACTACGACGTCTATGGGGTCAGAATGAATTTGGTTCTCCATATGAAAGGATTATTGCATGACCGAGTAATTATAGGAGGGACGCACAATAGGGAGGGCCTGTATAAGTCTATTACTCGTGCTATCTTTCGTCCTGCGGAACTTCTTCGGGAGAAGGAACTTGAAGAACTTGGTTTTTTCGGAGGGGTCATCGTTTCCTATTAGGAATGCTATGTCATTTACAAACCTTTTATTCACGGCGTATTTCCCACTCATTGGATACTTGTGGGCCATCCAACCGCTGACCTAGAGTGATTTCGAAATATTACTCCGTCTCGATGGTGATCGATCATGGTATCCATAGCATTGTTTTGTTCTCGGCCAGATCCTGACTTCACTCTGCTCTTCCCCTGTGAGCCCGATTGACTTGAGAGTTTCTCCTGCCCCCCTAATGCGGCCTCTCACTTCGTTTCATTCTTCCTCTGTACCATAAAAAACAAACCCGATCAACCTTACTTTCCCAAATGCCCACCATCGGCCCTTTCTGGGAGAGAGTTAAGGGTACACCTGTGGGGGCTCACCCCGCTTGGATGGCTCTACGAGGGCAAAGGCGAATGACCAGCAAAGCGAAGAGGCCCCTTTGTGTGTCTCGTGAACCGATGCAGGCTACATAAGTTCTCTCCGAACCGTGCTGGATAGTAGCCCATCACACGACTCTCTAACTTCACTTTCTATGGGTTATGTACCCAAAGGCCTGTCAAAACCCCATCTCCAAGGTGATCGAGCGTCCAAGTCCATGGTGGGGGGGCGTGGCAAGCTACGTCGAGTAGGACTTGTCAGATATCCCCCCTTACTAGATTTCAATACGTTACTAAAAGACTGTCTAATACGTTAATGACTCCTAGCTTTCAATATACCTATGTTACATCATTCAATAATATGTTAGTTTGTTGTACTATTAGTCATCAAGGGGCTCTCAATATACCTATGTTACGCCTAGCTTGAAATATGCTATGCTTTACTTAGGTACGTGACAAGTGCATAGGCTCCTTCCCCTCTACCCGACACTCGCTAAGTGCTTTCCTATTGCTAGGTCCCTTTGGGGTGGGTGGGTGGTATGGCCCTCTGACCCCTTGCTATCGCGTAGAACGCGCTGGGAGGATCTCACCATTGTTTCCTACACGACTTGTCTGACGGATTGGATGCCCTGTGTTAAGATGTCGTTCAGTGTCTCGTCTCCAGTAAGATGGGTGATCGGCTCTATCCATTCCCCTACCCCTACCCCTACCCATTGGTTGAGCCTGCTTGCGCTTCCTCATCCTCCCTATGGTCGGATGAGAGAGAAATCCCTTGCCTGATGCGGACAAGTAATAAATTCCTCTCCCGTTAGTCGAGCCTGCTTGCACATCATCATCCTCCCTTTGAACCGGTAGGATGAGTGATAAATCCCTTGCTCTACTTTCAACGAGCAAGCAATAAATTCCTCTCCCCTACATTTGAGAGCTTGCAAGACTAGACGAGTTTACTCTCCTATATAAGCTGAGGATGAGGTGTGGCTAGCTTTTTATAGGTGATTATGAATGAGATAAGGTTAAACTTCCTAGTATTATACTCTGTTTATCTTTGTAGTCTTCACCTAAGGGAGCACCTATTGCAAATAAGGGAAAATCCATGAAGCAGTCAAATCCATCACCCATTTCATATCTCTAGTCCTTAAATCCAAAGATGGAAGGGGGGGGGGGCATTCTTCACATACTTATAGATTAAGGTGAGGTCTTCATCCTTAACTTTTTCCCTATAGGTCCAAGTGAATATAAAGTGGTCTATCATTGATCCTGAAAGGATCACTGCTATCCTTAATCTGCCTGCTCCCACTTCCAAGAAGGAGGTTCAAGATTTTATGGGTGTCATTAACTTCTTCCGTAGGTTTGTTCCCGATTTTGTTGTGATGGTCAAACCAATACCAACACACCATTAGAGAAATCACCTCGTGTGGAACTGAATTTCATGGCATTTTGGTTTCATTCCCAAGTGTTTCAATGCAACAAAATGAGAAATTTATCCATATGTACACAATGTTTTAATCCTTTCCACGTTTGGATGAGAACCATTATGTACCATTGTGCCATACCACGACATGACAAATCACTAGATTGGTAGAAGGCCCAAGAAGAAGACCATTAGGAAAGGGGCAGTCTTCCTTTAGAGCTTTAGCCATTCCCGCTTCCAGATCCTCGAATGATCTTTGGTCTTCCTCATATCCCAGATATCCGACTCTCTTCAGCGATTTAAATATTGGGAGATTTTCTCAGTGAAATACTCCATACTAGAGTGATAGTTAGTCGAGTTGTTGTTAACCATGCTCTTATTCTCCTTTACTTCTGCGCACTAGGTTGCACATTCTGTCATAGGGACCAAAACATTGCATTCTCCACGCTAAGCAGAATATCCTAATATTTATTAGCTTGGAATTTCTCCTCATTCCTAGGGCATCATCATATATAGATCAAGTAGGAGTAGTAGGTTCGAGGTTATAAGGTCAAGGGGCTTAAGATAAGACCTTGCATTGTACTAGATTGGATTGTATGGGTAGATATAGATTGATCATATGGGGAGAAAAATATGGGGTCATATTGGGAGTTCACTAATGAACATAAAGGTTTTCTTAGGCGAGAATGATGAATGAGGATGTTTTATTGGTATCCAAGCCAAGTCTCCCGTCCCACCCAACACCACCACCCCTCTGTAAGAATGTGGACTGTAGTCCATTGCACCATCCGTCTAGGAGCAGGAGTTCTTGAACTCGCGGTTACTACTGAGACACAATTCACAGTAGACACGAGAACAAATTCTATTTCCACGACTTTTGCAGGTGTGTTTCTTTTTCCTAGTCTTTAGATTTTAATGTATGAAGCATGACTAAAGAGATGTATGAATACAAACAAAAGGTGGAAAAGTTCGAACAAGAGGCAACCCATTACCAAGAGGAAATTCCTAGCCTATTTGAGTTTAAGGCCTACACATTTGAACTTTGAGATGAAATTAGCACCATTCAAATTCTAATGTACACAAATATCCAAGAGTTCTAGAATAGCACGACCCAATTTATTACTTACCCAAAGAAGGCTAAACATAAAAATGTAGTGTTTTATGGATTGTAACTCAACATGGATGAACTCAAGAAGTGGTAAGAAGAAGTGAAGGACATGCTCGAGAACTTGCCTAAAATGACTAAATGAGAATGTCAATGTCATTATGCAACCCTGTTGAACGATCAAGCAATGAGTATATCACTCAAAAAAGACATCACCTCTTCCATAAACAATTTCAAATGTTTATACCTTGTTGTGGAAAAAGTAATTGAAATATGTCACCTTCCACCAATTGAGGACATGGGTTCACCACGACTCATGATATATGTCTTAAACAAGCTAGAGGGAAGTATTAGAAGCAAGGGAATCACAATTTGGATGACTCCAAGGATTTCCAAGGAGGTCCTAAAGGAATATATCGCTATCCCTTCTAAAAAAAATAACTTGATTAATTATTTTCTTAGCACACTAAAGAGAGGAATGGGACCCATGTGACAATAATTAGTGTCTTACGAAGTTTCCTTTCGGAAATTGATTTTTAGTCACATCCTAGGCATATCTTGACAACATGAGGTGTGGGTTGCCTACATAGAAGACAAAACACATGGTATACTATGATCCTAGTAAAAGATAAGTTGTAATTTAAAATGTTCTTTAGAAAGAATCAAGCAAGGAAGTTGAAGAGTCTATAACTACTAAAAGGAAGCCAAGAAGACACAAAGTAGTTATTGATTGAAAGGTTATAAAAGACAAATGATAGAAGGGGATTTTCACTTATTGATATATTGTAAGCTATTTTCGAATATTTTAATGATAAGAAGACCTCATGACCACTTTTTTACGGGAGCTCGTCAAGTATTAAGTATGTTGGGAATTATTTCTATTGTTTATGATGTTACTAGTATCACTGTATCATTGTAGAATTTTCTACATAAATATTATAGTTCTTGCTTTTCTTTTTTGAAATGTAGATTTTTCTACATGAATATTATAGTTCTTGCTTTTCTTTTTTGAAATGTTTTCTTTGGGATGGTGAATGTGATGCTATGAATGGTAATGTAAATAATAGATTTCTCTTCTTTTCATTCATGTTCATACATATATGTTTTTATTTTTATTTTTATTTTTTTAAATAGCTTTTTGTTCCAAAAACATTAACCTAAATATCTTACTAATATATGTTCATAAGTAGAATAGGTTAAATAGGATTGAATTTTGCATAGAGATTGGAAGCAATGTATACACTTTTCATTTCACAATCATTTCACACTGAATAGTAATGACTCTCTAGCTAGAATCTAGATGGGTTGCCTATTCCAAATGGTGTGAATTCTAATTGAGACTTCTAGGAGAATCCATTGTTGTTGAGCATGACACTTTGTCCACTACAACAGATTTATTATTTACAATATTAGAACTATATAAACATAATTTATTAATTTTGATATTTTTATAATTATAGTCTAAAATGGTTGTTGAAGTCTTTAAATAAGTCTATGGGAAAAATTATTTATCATTGCAAACATTTATTTATTAGATTGGAACCAAAATTATAAAATTTATTATTTACCAAATTGAAATTATGTGAGACAAACAAAAAAAAATTAAATTATATATATATTTTAAATGGTTTACATACTTCAACATAATAAAATAAAAATTTAAAATTAAATTTTATTTTGTTTAAGTGTATTTTGCTAAAAAAAAAATTGTATTTAGTATAGAAAATATGTAGAAATTATCAATTATATTGCTTTATGAAAATATTCCATTATCTTAAACAACATATAAATAAACCCATTATAAATATAATTTTTATAACATTTTTAGCTATTTCATTATATTTTTTTAAGATGGGAAACAACATATATAACCAAACTAAGTATCTATAGGAATAGAATAAGTTATAATTTTTATATAAAAATAAAATAAAATATAAATACAAATTTATTAATTTATATTCCATTATCTTAAACAACATATAAATAAACCCATTATAAATATAATTTTTATAACATTTTTAGCTATTTCATTATATTTTTTTTTAAAGATGGAAAACAACATATATAACCAAACTAAATATCTATAGGGAATAGACTAAGTTTTAATTTTTATATAAAAATAAAATAAAATATAAATACAAATTTATTAATTTTTAAATATATATGTTTTATGATTTTCATAATTATAATTTTAATGTTAATATATAAATAAAATATTCAAATTTAAAAAACATATATATGTGAAGGGTTTGAAATAATAATTGATAAGTTTTTGTTTTTTAAGTTTCTAAAGAACATTTTTTTTTCTTAAAAACCTAACAATTATTAAATTATTAAAATTTTGAAATAAGTTATAGTTTTATTATAAAAAAAAAATTAGCTATCATTTTAATAGCTTAAAATATTGTATTTATTTTTCAAGTTTACAAAATAATTTTATTTATGTTTATTAAACTTAATATAAAATCTATAAAATTAATAATTACAAAAATTTATATTTACAATTTATAATAATTTAAAATTTATAAATATAATAATATAATAAAAAAATAAAAATATACCATGATAATATAATTACAATATAATTAGATATTATCATAATAAATGTATAATACAAATAGAAAAAATGAAATTATCCCATATAAAATACAGTAATTAAATATTATCGTAATAAATATATAATACAATTAGAAAAAATGAAATTATCCCATATAAAATACAATAGTTAAGTTTCAACAAAAAAACAACAACAATATTTGTTTGGACAATGTTATAATACTCAACATAAAATTGTATTGTTTGGTTGTTACTACTATAATTATTTAAATCCATCATCCATTTTGTGAGTGTTTTTACCAAAAAAAAAAAAATAATACAATAATAAACACACCATTTTGTGAGTTTTTTGACATGAAAATAATATAATAATAAACACATATTTAAGTAGTAGGTGCACAAACAATCTCTATTCTATTATCATAGGAAAAGAAATGAACATGTACTGGTTTGGTGTGCAAGTATATTACCACTTTTACTTTGAATATCGAAGTATCTCCAACACCGGGTTGTTCCTCTAAATAAATGTCACTTTTAATGTTGGGCATTTCCAATTGCAATATTTAGTTAAAGAAGAAATATAAAATTATGAGAGTTAGTCAATTGGGTGTAGCTTTGATAATTATTATTCTTTTCACATAAATTTAATTTACATAATAACATAAATAAATTTTATAATAAGTATGTTGTAATGGTTTTCAATTTATATGTATTGAAAAATTACTTTTAATTTAAAATTAAATAACAAAGCAAATGCTATTTCTTAAAAAAAAAATTCTTCCCATTAAAAAAATAAAAAAATAAAACTATGAGAGTTGCAAATCCAATGTCTAGATCTTCGGTTAACGTTGCAGGCGGAGACAGATACGGAGGTTGAAGTAGCTCATAAAACCTATTTCCAACCTTCAACAGTACCTCGAAAACTGGACTTTGTGTTTATACTGTGCACTCGACCGTTTGTTGGAAGGAAGAACTGCATGTTATTTAACGCCGTTGTGGATTAAACAAAGCCAGGCTGATAATTCCGGATTTATTTTATTTGCCAATCAATGTTTAGCAGCAATTGGCTATTGAAAATTACTTTATATGTTTGGCAGCAATTGGTCATTAAGTTATCCATTTATAAATATGTTGTCATGTTCCAGATGGCCTCTACAAAATAAGCTATGCAAAAATAAGGGGAACACACGAATCAAAAGTATTTTGTTGTTCTCATTGTGTCCTTAATGAAACAAGAGTAGGTGGGAAAAACCAATGAGATGAGCTGTTCACAACTAACAGGAATTAAGAATTAATTAACTTAATATTAATGATAAGATCACAACTAAGATAAACTTGTGAATCAATTAACTTAATATTAATGAGAAGATCACATCAGAGTAGTGTGAATTTCATTGTGCTCTTAACAAAACAAGAATATGCTACATAATGGTTGGTTTTTATTTAAAAATGGGATGTTGCAAGCTTATACATTAATACAATTCAATTACTAAGAATTAATAAAAAAGTCAACGAATTAATAAGTGAAAAAAACAATTAATGTGTACGACTCAAACGTATGAAATAAAATATTTAATTGAATTGGAATCAAACGATCGATGGCAAAAATGTTTGATTGGATGGGATCAAATAAGAATCCGTGCATTAATAAACAAGTCAAGAAATTAATAAGTCGAAAAACCAATTAATGTGACGAATCAAACGTATGTTAATTGAATTGGAATCAAACGTATTCAATAAAATATTTAATTGAATTGGAATCAAACGATCGTTGACAAAAATGTTTGATTGGATGGCATCAAAATGTTTGTGGAAACCTGCTTTGACAATGGTTTTTAGGCATACGCCCTCCCCTTCACCTTGATAATATCTGCAACACCCAATTACTGCCCAGCCATGGCTGAGTCTTTCTCTCTTTTTTCACCAAGTTCTGCCGCTGCTTCTGCTCCAGATGCCGGCTTTCAAATAGATATTTCCTCCTCTCCCCAACTCCATCCATTTTGACTGGTAAAATCTACTGAAGTATACATACCCTATTTCTCTGGATTTAAACTTGTGGCCTCAACAAAAACCTGCATGAATAAGTGACATATTATTGGCAATTTATAAAATATCTTAATGTTTGATTTCAAAATGGTTGATTCTGATCGATAGAGTCACCTATATAACTTGAAGTGTGAAGCCATTAATTAAATTTTACATTATCTTTTGTTCAATGATATTTAGGAAATTAACTATATATATATACACACTTTTATTATTCCCCTCACAGGCTATTACTTTCATGATTTCACATAATGGGTGCTTTAGAACCATCACTAGATGGATGGGTCTAGTGAGCATGGGGTTTAACTAGCAATTGGCATTTATGGTGGAAACAACACCGTTAAAAGAAGCTATCCATCTAAACTTGATGAAGGAGAGTGCAGTTGTATATATTTGTTGCAGGGATGCATAACAACAGGGATACCCTTTTGAGGGAAAATTGCTCCACACCCACATGATCCAGATTAATAAACATGTATGCCAAGTGCGAAAAACTAAAGGAAGCTTGCAAAGTCTTCCATGAATATGATGATCATGATGATTGCAGCTTATGTCAAGAACATGAATGCTCAAGAGGCTTTGACATTGTTTCCCTAGATGCAAGGATCAAGAATTTACCCAATGAGTTCACATTTTGGAAGCACTTATAGCTTATGCCAAATTGGGAGTTCACATGATCCAGATTAATAAACATGTATGCCAAGTGCGAAAAACTAAAGGAAGCTTGCAAAGTCTTCCATGAATATGATGATCATGATGATTGCAGCTTATGTCAAGAACATGAATGCTCAAGAGGCTTTGACATTGTTTCCCTAGATGCAGGGATCAAGAATTTACCCAATGAGTTCACATTTTGGAAGCACTTATAGCTTATGCCAAATTGGGAGTTTTTGACATTGTTTCCCTAGATGCAAGGATCAAGAATTTACCCAATGAGTTCACATTTTGGAAGCACTTATAGCTTATGCCAAATTGGGAGTTCACATGATCCAGATTAATAAACATGTATGCCAAGTGCGAAAAACTAAAGGAAGCTTGCAAAGTCTTCCATGAATATGATGATCATGATGATTGCAGCTTATGTCAAGAACATGAATGCTCAAGAGGCTTTGACATTGTTTCCCTAGATGCAAGGATCAAGAATTTACCCAATGAGTTCACATTTTGGAAGCACTTATAGCTTATGCCAAATTGGGAGTTCACATGATCCAGATTAATAAACATGTATGCCAAGTGCGAAAAACTAAAGGAAGCTTGCAAAGTCTTCCATGAATATGATGATCATGATGATTGCAGCTTATGTCAAGAACATGAATGCTCAAGAGGCTTTGACATTGTTTCCCTAGATGCAAGGATCAAGAATTTACCCAATGAGTTCACATTTTGGAAGCACTTATATCTTATGCCAAATTGGGAGTTCACATGATCCAGATTAATAAACATGTATGCCAAGTGCGAAAAACTAAAGGAAGCTTGCAAAGTCTTCCATGAATATGATGATCATAATGATTGCAGCTTATGTCAAGAACATGAATGCTCAAGAGGCTTTGACATTGTTTCCCTAGATGCAGGGATCAAGAATTTACCCAATGAGTTCACATTTTGGAAGCACTTATAGCTTATGCCAAATTGGGAGTTTTAAAAGAAGGCATAGAAATTTATGAAGAGGATTTTGCATTGTTTCCCAAATGCAGGGATCGAAGAATTTACCCAATGAGTTCACTTTTGTGGATGCAGGTTTATCCTATGCTAAATTGGGGGCTTTGAAAGAAGGCATGGACATTTATGAAGAGAGCATCATAGGTGGGCAAGTATGGGTTTGTTGGGTTGTTGAACAGATCTGAACGAGTGAGAGGGTTTGAGACGTCAAATCAATACATAAGGTTTATAGGAGGGAAATGCCTTACAATGTAACTAGAGATTTAAAATGATAAAGGAGTACCATTGAAAGCATTTTGAAAGGTAGTCAATCATATGGATACATTTATAGTTAGTTGCCATGCTTTTCTCATTTTTTTTGTCTTGCATTTCCAGCCAATAACTCAAATTACTAATAATTCACCATTAGATGTACATTCTGGCCATTCATATGTTTCAACTTACAAATGTGCATGTTTCAAAGATATTAGTGCCATACCAATGCTCGTGTAATATTAAATAACATAATCAAACCACTTACCAATGAAGGAGGTATGATCCATAGTCTTGTTGGGAATCTCGGTCAATTTAGTGGGATTGTGATTGCCATAGATTAATCTAGAAGGATTTCCAACCATGGGAGTGCATAGTGCAACATCATTCAAAACAATAGCCCCAACTTTGATTTGGCGCCTTCCCTAATTTTGATGTTCCCTATAAGAATCATGGCCCCTGCATCGATGAGAACATTATTGCCACTCTTAGGATGACGATCACCCCCCTTGCTTACCCGTGTCTCCAAGACTAATGTGATAAAGGAAACGTTGCCATCAATTCTTGTTGTCTCATTGATGATGATATCAGTGTCATATTCAAACAAGGTCCCCTTCTCTATTTTGACCGTAGGATGAACATCCATGCTGACCACCTCAAAGATCTTGATCTGGATTGTTAGGGCCAGTGGGATTTGATCCTGAAACCACAACCTATGCGCCACTAACTGTGCTTGTCAGGGGAGGAAACCATTGAATTCAAGCATATAATGGCAATGGGAGATGCAGGGGGGTCATTTTCTCTCACCACCCTCATGTTGGTCCAAATTGAATTGTGGATTTTAGGGTCCTCTATGAATACTTCCATGACTAGATTGTAGAGGAGCTTGTTGGAAAGGATGGGGTTCAACAAATTGTTGCCCAGATTAAATGCTAACAGTTGTTCCATTTTCGTGTGAACTAGAATAATCTTGTACATATATCTTGCATCTTAGGCTAGACAATGATGATCAATGGTGGAGAGGTCTCAAATATTCATTTAAATCATCTAAATGACTCTCCATGCTCTAACAATCCCATCAAAGACCTACATTCCATAAGGGACGATAGTGGGCTCCCTAACTTGCAAAGCTTGATGCCCAAAATATAATCTATAATTAGTTGGTCATATAAACCAAAAAAAAATCATAAAGTCTATTATTAAGTTAGGTGTAGTAATCTCAATGTGTCATACAGTTCCATCATCACTCTGTTAAGAAGAGGTGTTACCTCCACCTCCCCACAAAAATAACTTCGTCTTGAGTGTTAACTTCCTTAAAAAAAGTGATATACTAAAATCAAATAAAACTTACATATCAAAAATACAATTACCAAACACACCTTTTAGATCAAAATTAACATAAAATATAAAGGGTTGAGTGAAAGCTAATGATGGATTATTGCCTGGAAAAACAACAATTTGTTAACTTGAAGGGATTATTCAAGGTACTTTTACAATGAATTTGAATATGGTGTAATAAGATGAAGCATAGGAAATTGAATTATCTTTCCGAATATACAACTTTTATTCATAGACATTGTGAATAATTAGGTCAAATTTGATTTTTTCTAACAATGGTATCTTATTTTTCCAACAAAATATAAGGTATATGTTTTTATTTGTATAGGTGTTGAGTATCTTAACGATGGAATTTCATTCCAAAAACTTGTATACCCGTTTTCTTGTTTAGTGTATCTTTTGGAAATTTTTAATATTAATATATATATATATATATATATATATATATATATATATATATAT
>SNQJ01S0034417.1:72415-101541 GCA_010110895.2 Picea sitchensis | reverse complement strand
ACTCTGTTACAACTTCGAATCACTCAGTTACAACTAATTCGACTTGCATGTCCCACCAGTCAACCTTTGAACTCGAATTTCCTATAGCTAACTGATTTTCCACTTCAGTTAACTATTTCCAAGTGCTCATTGAGAATAAATTAATATTTATTGGCCAACTATTATTAAGGGATAATAATATTTGACTAAATAGAATTCACTCACCATCTATAAATAGAATTTGCTCATCATCTAAAAATAGACTTCCACCTAAAAATAGCTTGAGGCTCCATCCTAGTGTAGGTGCATAATTTTCACTAGGATATTCTTGTTGAATCTCAACACTCCCTCTAAACAAGAAAGGGATTATCCTTCACCCCGGTCCTGTCTCTACGGTATTCGAATTTTCTCCTAGTGAGCGCCTTCATCAGAATGTCTGCATCCTAATCTTCCGTAGGAATGTACTGAAGCAACATGATCTTTCACTGCACACAATATATGATATGATGATACCGTATATCTATATGATTAGATCTATCATGAAACACAATATTAATCGAGAGTTTAATGCAACTCTGATTATCACAATGAATCACTGTTGGATCTAAATAAGAACCAAAAAAACCAACCAAGATCTTTCTCATCCAGATAACCTCACATGCAGCTTGACTCGCTGCCATGTATTCCGCTTCCACTAAACTGAGTGCCATGGATGTCTATTTCCTACTGTACCAAGAAACAACTATAGATCCGATACTAAAGATTCCCCCCCTGATGTGCTCTTTCTGTCTGTTGGGCTGCCTGCCCAATTTGCATCTGTGAAGCCATGGAACTTCACCTCATCCATCTGTCTGTACCATAAGCCATACTCATATGTTCCCCACAGGTATCTTAGGACATGCTTACCCGCCTTCCAAAAGAGCTTGGTAGGCTTAACCATCGCTTGATTCAACTGGTTAACCGCATAGCAAATGTCCAGTATCATGTTCACTAGATACATTAGCGAACTCACTAACTATCGATAGACAATAGCATCCACTACCTCTCTAGAAGTAGCATCCTCTTTCTTCCATTTTCCTGGAAGAGGAGTATCCATGGGTTTGGATCCCTCCATGTGAAACTTACCCAATATTTCCCTTGCATACTGTCCTTGAGACACAAAAATTTCACCATCTCGCTACCATATTTTCAATCTAACGAAATAATGAAGGAGGCCCATATCCTTCATCTCAAAATCCTTTGCATGGTCCTCCTTGCATGATTGTATCAGCTGCTCATCACCAATCAATATTAAATCATCAACATAAAGAACATTGATTAAAAGATTACCCTCCACCACAATTTGGTATAGGTTTGCATCCGCTTCACTTTTGGTGAAGCCTAGTCCAGTGAAATAGATGTCTATCCAAGTGTACCAAGCATGGGGTGCTTGCTTCAACCCATACAATGATATTTTGAGTTAGCACACATGCGAATCATTGTTGAATATCTCAAATCCTTCAGGCTGCTCTATGTACACCTCTTCCTCAATGATCCCATTGAGAAACATAGTTTTTACATCCATCAGATGAATGCGCCAACCCATCTGCGTTGAGAGTGAAAAGATGGATCTTATGGAAGAGTCCCTATCCCTTCGATATGTGAGAATACCTGGGCCACAAATCTGGCCTTGTATTTCTCCACACTCCCATCAACAACTTGCTTTACCTTGTAGATTCATCTCGAACCTACCACTGATTTGTCGACCGGTCTTGGGACAATTTCCCATGCACTGTTTTTGACAATGGAGTCATAATCCTCCACCATTGCATCAAACCAAGTGGGATATTGCACTGCTTCATGAAAGGAAGATGGTTCAGTCAAAATACATTTTCTCATGAGAGACATGTATCCAATAAATCGATCAAGAGACTGTCTCTGTCTGCATTGTGAAGTAGGGGCTCCTACATTATGTGCAACATCTAGTCTCAATCTATTAGCTTCCGTGGTGCGCTTTCTGCCATTTATGATGGATGGCTCTGCATGAGTGTATTCCTCCACTCCATGAACTTCCTCATGTGGCTGATCCACATATTGAGACACATCTTTGGGAACCAACAGTTCCTCCTCTGCATGCAAGTCTAGCTCCCTCTCGAGTGACAACCGCATGGCTTTCCCCTCATCAAATTTTATATCCCGTCGCATAATATTCATCTTACTGTTAGGAAAATACACATGATAATTATGGGGTGTTTCTGTGTACCCAAAAAATATCCCAACTTCAACAGTCGGCTCCAGCTTCTTCCTGACGTTCTTGGTCACATGCACATAAACAGATGAGCCAAAAATCTTAAAATGAGAAACATCAATTTTCTTACCAGTAAAAGCTTCTTTAGGTGTACTCATGCCAAGTACTCTATGAGGACAATGATTTTGCACATAAAACATTGTGTTTCATGCTTCCACCCACAAATGCATTAGTAGGCCCTGATCATGCAACATCACTCGTGATGCACCCACAATTGTTCTGTTCTTCCTCTTAGTGACCCCATTTTGCTGTGGGTTATGAGGCCTTATGAGTTCTCTTCAAATTCCTTCTTTGTTGCATAAGTATTTGAATTCATTAGAGATGTATTCTCTACCATTATCGCTCCTCAGAGACTTCACTTGCTTCCCCGAATCTTTCTCCACCAATGCTTTAAACTCACAAAACTTTGAGAATGTTTGATCCTTCTTCTGCATGAAGAAGATCCAACATTTACAAGAAAATTCATCAACAAAATAACATAATACTTATGTTTTTCTATTGAAGCAACCAAGAATGGTCCACACACGTCTGTGTGAATTCTCTCCAGGATCATCGAAGCACAGTTCTCCTTTTCATGAAAGGTGGACTCTACATACTTCCCCATGGTGAAACCCTTGGACTGATCTAACTGAGAAAGTGTTCCCATTGGAAGTCCAGTAGATATTTGTTGCATGATTTTCAAGGCTCCATGATGAAGATGGACCAATCACCTGTTCCATAATTCGCCCTCATCCCAACTCACAACGTTTTCTGCCTTTCCCATCATGGCAGCGCAACCATCTACCTCCAGCTTGTATATATTCTTAACTCGAATCCCTATCTTCTTGACTTGACCCGTTGTTTTATGTCGCAGGGAGGCTTTTCCATCGCTGAAAACAACGTCATAGCCTCTGTCCTCCAACATTGCGACTGAGACCAAGTTTTTCTTCAAACATGGAACATGCATAACATCTTTCAAATGAAATGGTTTACCTGACTCCCTTTGAAATTTAATGTTACCAATTCCAGTCACACTATATCGTCCATCGTCGCCCATCTCTATATGCATTTTGAGATTTTTCTCCTCCAAGTCACTGAAAAGGTCCTTATCTCCCTTCATGTGGAAGGAAGTGCCACTATCCAAATATGACATCGATCCCAATGCACTTGATGCCATGCATGCGATCAAGGAGAAGTCAAGTTCAAATTGCAAGGTAAGGGCCTCACCAACTGCAACTCCAAAAAACCTCTTGTTCTTCTTCTTCTACGGACAATTAGTAGCGAGATGCCCATGTTCGTGATAGTGAAAACACTTCACTTTGGACAAATCCAACTTCTTTCCTTTAGACTCGGATTTTGAATGGAATTTCTTCTCCTTCCCTTTCCTTGCCTTGGCAACCAAAGCACAATCCTGTTCATCATCATGCTTTGATGAAGAGCCATCTCTGGTGTTCCGCCTGAACTCGTACTGCACCAAATCTGACCATAGTCGTTCCCAATCTAGCAATTTTTCCCTTCCATTGAAAAAGTCTTGATAATTGTGCCAATTTTTGGGAAGTCCTAGGAGATCCAAGCTCACCAAATCATCATCAACAACTGTTATTCCCACATTCCTCAGCTCATTCGACATTGGACAAACTTCGTGAGATATTTTGGAATGGAGTCGCCCTTCTCCATATTGATATTCCTAAGTTTATCTTTGAGCGCTAATTTCCTATGATCATTGCTATTTTGGAATAGATCCGTCAAAGTCCTCCATATTGCATATGGTGTGGCTTTCCCATTGAGTTTTGAGAAAATGTGGTCTCTTAATCCCTCCAACAGGATCCTCCTCTCCTTTGCCACTTTATTTTTCCATGCATCAAGATTTGTAGCGTCTGCAACATCTGGCTTAGGAACATCTTTATCAATGAATTCCGTCAAGCCATTATATTCAAGTACTGCCTCCATCCTGTCCTTCCAAGAAATGTAGTTCTAGCTTCCCTCAAGTGCATACTCGAACCTCAAGCCATTGAAAGCCATTTCGATCTTGAATTAGTTGTAGCACCAAGAAAGTCTCTTCTGCAAATTTGAATTCTATCCAGTCACAAACTCAACTTCTACAATCTCCTGCACTCTGATACCATGTAGAAATTTTAATACAAATTATGTATTGCCTGGATTCTCCCGATCTAACAATTATATGCCATTGTTAAATACATAATCACTTCTACTAATATTCTTGCGAAATTTAAAACAAAATCGCTAATTGCAATATCAAGAAGAAAGATCAATCACACATAACACAAATGTTTTTACCGGGAAAGCATACAGCTAAAATCCCCACTATCATATATTATGTATATATCATGGATCATGAAACAATCTCATAAAAAACTCTAATCCAAGAGATCCAAGTACAATATACAATCGTTTCACACTATCATGCAAAAATTGACAAATTCATGTGCCAATTCACTGCTTCCAGACAACCTTCCTTCTTTGCGCAATCCCTGCTAATGGAAATCCCTGCAATGAATGAATTCCTCTTGCCTAGGCTGCACAATCCTCATGGGCACATACAATGTGTGTGTGGTTTCATGAGTTCACTCACTAATGTCACAACTGATAGTCAAACTGCCCCTTTCACCTGTTATCTCAACTGGGTCTCCACTGGATCTGACATGCATGTAGTTAACAGTGGTAAATCTTCAGTTGCATGTGAGACCACTGATTGTGAATTAATTAATAATTAATTCACTAATCTCTCACTAGTGTAAGTTCAATTACAACTAGTACAACTGAGCTTAAATCACTTAACTGAGTTAAACTACTTTACAACTCACATAAATACACATCCAACTCTGTTACAACTTCGAATCACTCAGTTACAACTAGTTCGACTTGCATGTCCCACCAGTCAACCTTTGAACTTTGAACAGGGAGGTTTATCACAAACCATATACCACCTATCCATCCAATTTTGACCAATCTAGGGATGGATGTACCAGTCAACAAATATGCGTTTCTTGTTCAATGGTAGTTCTTTTCCAGTTCTAGGATCCCTAAAAATAGACAATATTTGTGATTTTGAAATGCCCAACTCTTTGACTTGGTTTCTGTCCAAACCAGTGTTGTAGTAATCACACATTCTTTCCCTATAATAAAAAATAGAGGTCAATTTCCCTTGGGAACTTTAAATGAACTTCATAATGATGTTTAAAGAAGTGGCCAAGGAGACTCTGCTAGGCTCTCTACTGTCCCTTAATTGTTCCTCAAGGATTCTTAATATAGCCAACACCTCATCAATTTGAGTGTTTACATTGGGTGGTTGTGGTGGGTTAGGATTTTGATCTTCTTGGTTTTATTCTGAGTGGTTTCCATTGTCTTGAGGTTCCATTTTATTATATACGCCACAATTTAAAATCCATGGCATCTAAATTAGGTTGGTTTTTTAATTAAAATACAAAATTACAATTTTTTTTTAAAATTTAGATTCTTGGAAGCAAAAGACTAAATTGGAAATTAATTAATTGGATTAAAAATAAGATAAATCAAACATAACTGGAAACGATGGCAAGACCCTTCCTCTCTATCTCCTCTCTAGGTCCTCTATTCACTCAATGAGAGTAAAAACACGAGAGTGGTTTGTGCACAATGACCACAAATCGTGCTCGCAGCTTCTTAATTTTTTTTATCTGTAGGAGTGTGCATGCATTCTTTCCACTAAACCTACGTGGCAAGCCTCATGGAGGTTCGACTACCTCCAAACCTAAAGGTTTAGGAATGTGTGCACATTCCTAAGAACGCACATGTGTTCTTGCGAGTGCACATTCTTGTTGCATGGCTTGCCACTTTTTCAGCCATGAACTTCGTGCACTTACCCACAGTGTGAATTATAAATAAAAACAATGCAATGTTAAGACTCTTAATATAATGCTACCAAGTTAATGCTATGTCAAGGATGCTAATTTTTAAACGGGGTGTTACAACCCCTTTCCCCTCAAAGCAACTTTGTCTCTAAAGTATTTAGTAACCACTGTTGGAGGTTCACTAAAAAATATCAAATCATGAGTTTTGAGAAAGTATTTGGCCATATCAAAGAAGAAATGACCATGGTGAGACAGATCCCAAGTGTAGAAAGATGATGGGACCATATTTTTAAGAAAGCTCTGTAAGATTATGGTGAGAAGACGGTTCTAGTTGATGGATATTTCTGATGAATGGTCATCGAAATGTTCTTGAAGGCGGGGACAATGCCAAGAGCATGTGACTTGACTTGACATTCAATCACACAACAAAAGGACAATGACGCGCTATGAAAAATGATGAAACATGTCAAGTTGAGGCCACACGAATTTGGATTAGACCTCTTTATTTTAATTTTTTTTTATTACATATTGGCCAATTACTTTGTAAAGATTATGCATCCTTAAAAAAATATTTAAACTAAAAAAGTTATCATTATTCTAATTCTTTCAACAAAATTATTAATATAAATTCAAAATTAATTAATTTATCCAATTTTACAATAGTTTTTACTAATATATAAAAATTTAAAATTGATTAGATTGTGCAAACAATTGATCAATATAGGGAGGAAATCGAGAACCTTTGGCAAAAACTCATTCCTACCACTCCCCTGGAGGTGAAGGAACAAAGGAAGAAAGAAGTAACCAGACAGATGGATGACATGGAACGACAAGTCAACGCAGTCGTCGACTTGTATGATATGGTAGTGCAGCTATGGAAAAATATAGAGGATGATCAACAGGTCCAACATTGGGACCAGGAAGAGGAAAAGATAAGGGTAGCCATCCAGGACCTCAAGTAGAGGTAGAAAATGATGAATATCATCGAGTGCCTCAAAGGAATAGAATACATGAAGAAGCTGTAAGCAGATCTAGTAGCTACGCAGATGCATAAGAAGGAACGAAAAGCTCAAATGGAACCTCTCCAAGAGCTAGCAGTGGAGGTCATTGTGTAGGCAGAGGAGGAAACGAATAACATGGTGCAAAAATAGGAAGAGTGCACATAAATGATTAGGGAGGAGATCACAACATAAGTGTTAGATGTGCTCAAAGAAACGATCCTGTGGGCTCAAACACAAGGAAGGGAACTCACATACAAGTTCCACACTTTAGCAGGAGTTGTTGAAGAAGCGCGCAAAGCATAGGTGGCTTGGGACGAACCACTTGTCAGTGTTGGCGGCCCGTTGGACACAGACCCATTCTGGGGAAAAGGTTATTTTTTGGGAGAGAAGCACGAAGGGAAGAAAGGACAGCTGGAAGGAAAAACATCACGTGCGAGGGAAGCATGCGAGGCGCACATGCAAGGGAGATCTAACTACGTTAGGGTTAGTTTTTTTGCAATATAATGTAATGGTTGATGAGCCAAGAATATATATAAGTAGTACTTATGAGGTCTAAATGGAGAGATCTAGAGAGAAGAGGACATAGAGGGGTACCTGAGTGGGTCAGATACAAAAGAGATCAATAGTACCTAGGAGGTAGGGAGAGTCCGAAAGTTTAAAGATTTGTAATAACTGCAAAATTTAATAAGCTGGTGATCTAGAGAATAATTGAGCAACTCGATCACGAGGGTTACTAAGGATCATGGTACGATCTAGTCAGCCTCACATGGATCGAGAAGCCTGTTGATATTGTAATATCCAAGACTATAACCATGCGTGGAGTGACATATTGCTGAGACATAATAAAGAGATTGAGAGCCATATATTTATGGATGTATCCCAGGAGGGGGTGAACCACAATAAAACTTGTGTTATTTGATTGAATGTATGCATCTGTATTGTTGTTAAGAATTAAAGGCTAGATGAGTGAATGAAGGAACTAGTTAGATCTGATACTCCACATGCATGGATAAGAATGATTGTTCTAATCAAGAGGTTAGACTAAATGAATAAATATCACAAGGTAAAACCATAATTCTCCACTCATTCTTTGAATTTAAGAACCTCAGTATTGCATCTACCCATAGAGATATATCGGGTGAGACTGCGCAATACACCCTCTATGTTGTGTTTTCTTCTCATTTACTAGGGGGCGATAGTTTTAGAGGGATTTTGTTAGGAGCTCGTTACATCTGAACCTGGGTTAACCTATGAAAGTAAGGTAAGATTAGAGTGGATAACTGATAAATTAGAATAACAAACCAACAAATGGTTCTGTTTCCGGTTGGAACAGGATGGGACTGAGTGAATGAGATTTGCTGAATAAATGTCAAAAGAATGCCATATCTGACGACAAGACGTTAAGAGAATGAGAATCTAAAAGGGGATGTTGAGACTATGGAAATCAATGAAGCAAGAGATAGATATATGGTTTAAAACAAAGGAGCTGGAGTTTGCGCAGAAAGATAATAGAAACCCAAAGTTAACACCACACAAATATCTGGACAAGCACGTATTCAATGACTTGCATGGAGTATTTTTTTGTGATTTCCCACATGTGTTGTAGGAGTGGATATTAAGGTTGAAATACAACCATCCTACGAATCAGATTAGAAAAATAGAGTGGAATCCTATAGAGATCACGCAATTACAACAAGTTGACAATAAATTTACATGTGCAATAGATTTCTGGTTAGACAACATTGTTGCAGGATTTATCAAAAAATTTGCAGCAGATACGATGAAGTCTTACAACATAGCAGCGCAAGATTTCTTGAAGGGATCTCGAGGTAGGTATATCAGATCACTATATACTTCCATTAAGATATTATTATATAACAAAGGTGTAATGACAATGGCCTTTGTTGGCACGGGGGTAGACCCATGTTTCAACGCTTCAACAATGCACCAACAAAACCCTAACTACCATCCCTTTCGGCAACACTTGCGAAGTATATGAAGTCTCACCCGAGGTAGAGGTAGGGGTGGTTGCAGGACTCAAATTTATACAAACTAGATGGGACACAGATCTGTGATCACACCACTCTGAAAAAGCACTTAGGAGTTAACATTCATCAGTGTTTAACCTTTATTCACATCGCAGATCCAAACCCTAATTACAGAGCAACGTAGTATTCAACAAGATCTAACACATTCAAGCACTTAGCATGGAGATATAGATCATATCTAACATTCATTCACATTACCAAGCACTAATCTATCATACTAGATGAATCATACATAAAGATATCGACACTAAGCATAAATCACATCACTAACATACAACCATAATGTACAAAGCAACCATAACACATGATATACGTGGTTCACCCCAGTGTGGGGCTATGTCCAACAAATCTTCTCTTCTTTATTATCTTCTCTCATTCTTCTACAATCACAGAGCCATAGGAACCCACTTTGCATAGGACAGGAGATCTGTACGCACCTCACCAGATCCTCCTTCCCCGATCTAGGTTTAAGCACAAAGCCTTATTACAATTACTTGCACTTAGCTCTGCAAGTCTCAACATACACTATGCACAAAGCCTTTTCAATCACATAGATAGAACTCTATCACTTAACATATTCTCTTTTATTACATCGCCTAGCTATATATTTATACATTACAAAATGGGCCTAAACATAGGTAAACCCACGGGCCAACATCCCATACCTGTTACATAAACCCTAATCCCAAAAATACCCTAAAAAGGGGCCGAGATCCTGTGATCTCTGCTTCAACTTGCGATCCACCTTCGACGACCCTGTCGAAGTCTCAAAAGAGGTCAAACATGACCAAGGATATCCAAAACTTGGTCAAGGGCCAACATGCCCCCAACACTCACCTGTGACTCATCCCAAGTCACTCTAGTTTGGGTAGCTCTGCCTCAAAAGCCTCGATCTTGGCTCGAGCTGCTTCAACCTATTGCTGTGCCAAGGCCTCCTGCTCAATGAACTCTTGAATAACTACCTCGTTCACAGGTCCTTCTAAGTGTTGTTCTACCGAAGTGACTACTTTTTCTAGCTCTACACCTCGGCCTTCAATCTCCTCAAAAAGTAGGCAAGCTGCATCCTAAATTGGCTGGGGCTTCTGAGTCACTTCCATGACTTTGATTTGTATGGCATGGACCTATTTCTAAGCCATGTGTTATTCTTGGGATATTTTCATCCTCTCAACTGCTGACAGGATTTTCAAATATGCTTGTACTACTATTGCTTGCTTCTTTTCTTCCTGGAGCTGTGACTCCAGTGTCTTCAGTTCAGGGTCCTCATTAAGGAGCTCATAAGTCTGCGCACTGCGACTGCTTAGCTATTTACATTCCATGGCTAATGCTTTGATCCTTTCAAATGCACTCCGGGAAGTTGCTTCTCTCTAGCCTCGCACTTCCTGCGGAGTGCTGGGCACTGTTTGTAGCTCTAGTTCTACGACCCTCTGTTGAAGCTGTTGAATGGCTTCAACAAGCTTCACGACCTGATTTACTACTGGGTCTTCTTCCATCTGCTCCAATCCTGTCATAGAGAGAAGTTCTCTGTTGACTGCTTCTTTAAATCTGACCTGCTCTCCAGGCAACTATTCTTTCTCCTACTGTATTTGTTCTTTATTTTCTTCAAACTTGGTTTGAAGGTCGTCCTTCTCCTACTGCGCAACTTGGCGTTGCTCTATGATTTCCTCTTGTGCTTGCTTCAGGGCTACTGTGGCCAGTTATTTTTCTTCCTGCACATGACAAAGGTGAGCTTCGGTCACGTCAACTATTTTGTGACGTTGGGAAGGCTCATCTCCCAACTCTGGTTCCTTTGGTGGCGGGGGCGCAATGGACACTACACGGCTAGAGTGAAGGGCTTGTTGTACACCTCTTAGCTCTGTCTCAATTCTATCATACATGGCTTCTTTTTTGGCATCATTTCTCTGCAAAATATCTTCCGAGGCATCTGATACATCTGCACTAATGAATTCAAAGTCATCAATCGTGAGCACAGTCTGTAGCTTCGGCTTACTCACTTTGGACTTCTTCCACGATGTAGATTTCTTGGGGGAAACCTTTCTTTTCTTGGATGTCTCTTCTTCTTCAAGGGGGTTCCTAGGTTGTGTTACTTCACCTTTCTTCAACTTGTATTCTTCTCCTTCTTTCTCTTCTTTTTCCACTTCATCGTCTCCTCCTTCGCTAGGTGAATCTGATGTAGTATCTTCTGATGTGCTATGTATTTCCTATGCATTTTCCTTCTTTTTCTTCCTGCTACTGTTGGGTGCATCATACTCTTTGTGAGTAACCACCAGACTTCCAATGAGGTTGGGATCAGACAGTGCTGCTTGGTCGACTGGTATAAGGAACTCTGTGGTACATTCCTTAGTGATTTCTTCCACGTCCTACTCTGTGAGCTTGTAGTAGGATTGAATCTCTTCTTTATTTTCATCTGTGCGTGCAGTAATATAAATAAAATGCCCATCTGCATGAAAATTCATAAGGGGCCTGAACCTGTCCAGGGTGTTCGGCATCATACGAGGGAAATACTCAATAACCCTCTTTAGCTGCAGGTAGTAGGTATGGAATACTACGTTCGACTTCCATTATTTCCCCATGTCACTTGAATACCAGAGCATGGTGAAATTCGTAGCTTACGACATCTCCCAAGAATGAATCAATGTCAGGGAAGTTCGAACCTTACAACATATCCCAAGAAGTGAATGCGATGAGGTTCAACGGTCAGCTAAAATGGAACTCATAGCCCTGATCCTGAGCTTTGCGGCAATCAAATTCTAACTGATTGACTAGGTAATTGGCCCAGTTCATCTCTAGTCCTTCCATGCATTTTCCTACGAGGTCAATGACAAACCTTGTGACCTGGGTGGGTCTATTCTTTCTTACTATCTTACCAGCAATCAACTGGAAAGAAAGGCACACTGCTCCATTCTGAATGGAGGCTACCTTGTATCCTTGCATCCCTTTCTTTACATCGTCGTAGGTGTCTTTGATCTTCTGTGCCAGGATGCAGTCTGCAGCCTTCCCTGGATAAAATTATTGCGGGTCTGGTCCCTGCATGCTCAATTCAGTGATCCTATGGATCAACGCTGGATCGACGGTGATGCATCTATCTAACCATAGATACCTTCCATGGAAGCATGACAACAAGAGCTTAATGCATGTGTTAACCTCCTAGTGCCTTCCAAAATGTGGTATCTTCATCACATTCAAGACAGTGGACCTCCTGATGTCCATAGTCCATGGCTAGGGGATGATCTTCAACTTATTCCCCTTGGTCTTGGTCAAATATTTTTGAAGTGCGAGCATGACATAGCTCTTGCGGTCTCCTAGGTTATAGTCACTGATCTTCAAGGTTGGAATCCTCTCCAACTGCGATTTGACTTCTTGTATTCCCTTTGAAAGATACACAGTGATGAATGTGTAGTCGAAGTCCCTCGAGACACTATCATGACTCACCACACCGGACAGGGGTGGGATCTACTCAGGTAGGATGGATGGAAATAGCTACGCATTCACCAAGTCATCACGATGCTTGGTTCTTTTCTCAGTCGTAGCTCAGGATGGTCTAGATCCATGAGCAGTCGATAGGGAGGCTTTCACTCCTCGGGTCGATGAGGCTTGGATGCTTGCAAACATCACCTTCTTGGCCATGAGGTCTATTAGAATCTCTTCGATGGATTTTTCTTCTGCGCTAATTGCGTTCGACATGCACACTCGAGATCTGATATCTCAGGTCGGTGAACAATACTCAATGTAACCGAATGGATGGTAAGGTCTCAATGATCACTGCGCAAGATCAACTAGTTCTCTGCGAGCTCGAATAATCAAAATTGGAAAAAGTGTTCTTGGTGCAACGCTTGACGGGATAAATAGATATTGTCGTAACAGTTTCTTTCAACGGGTCGCAAAGTGTTATTCAATGCAATTCCATCCATTATGGTGTGGTCCCAATGGTCCAATGGTGAAATTTCAGGCCATAACTACTTTCCTAACTATTCAGGAGCATCGATTGAACGGTCATATTGATTCATCATGGCGAAGTGCCAATCTGTGCTGTACTGATATTCCGACGAAGTTCGAGTTCTGAAAACCTTTCTTCTGTGAAGTATTCTCTGGAACTTCTTGTAATTTTTCTAACTTTTCCCTCTTCTTACTGAGCTTTCTGGCCTTCTTTCCTGTGATCTGAATCACTGGTTTCCTTTTTACATTATCATTCTTATCTCCTCTTGGCATGATAACTTTGCACTATGGAGGGTCTTTCATAGGGTTCAAGGGTAATACTTCTTCTCTTTTCGGGGTAGGTTCTCTACTTTCTTGTACATGGAGGTGTCTCCAGTTTTCCCGTGTCCTTTCAACTTCGACATTCATATCTTTGGTCTTTAGTAGCTTCGACTAGTTCTCTTGTTCTTCCAGTAAGTGCGCTATTCTCCTAGCCATGAAATATCTTAGTTCTTTCTTTTTCTGTTCTATATCCTCCTCTTCTTGTTTCCTTCATATCTGATCTTTTCAATCCAGGGTTTTCCTAGCAAGATAACAAATGGAGCACTGTTCTCAAAAAACTTAACAACATCAAATTATTCTTCTATTGGTGCCATGAGAACGATATGAATGTCTGGAAGTCTTCCACATAGGGCTATCAACTTTTCTCTAAATAATCCTATTCCTCCTAATGAAGGAACATAACCAGGATTTCCCAAAATTTCCCAAGTTCTTTCTGTCATGATATTCACTTGTGTTTCCTTATCTAGGACACAGTCTATATTAAGTCTCTTATTCTTGTTTCTGTACTCTTGTCGAAGTCTCCTATTCTTGTTTCTATGTACTCTTTCTCTTTTAAGACCTCTGATAAGTTGATATCTTTGTGATCATTCAAGGTTTCTTTCATCTGTAGTAATATAGTCTCTGATTCTTTCTGGGGTTCTATCATATCCTTAGTTTCTTGGCTTGTCTCATCATCTTCTTGTTTCATATTCATCTTTTAAACTTTAACAATCATTCTAGGACAATCCAAGACTTCATGGTCCATAGATTTACATTAAGGACAAATAGGTCTTCTACCAGGGAATTCCTTAGCAAGATGTCCCAGTCTTCTCCAACTGTAACAAAGGGTTAATCCTCTCTTTCTCTTAAATGATCCCCAAACTTTCCTGTACTATGTACTAGAATCAAAGTAACTAACTTGAAAAAAATTGTTTCTAGGATCCTGCATCCATTTGTTAGTCCAAATATTCTTTCTATGCATAGGGATAACACACCTTTCATTATTTCTATCAGATCTATTTGTATCAAATCTTCTTTCTTCTAACTGTGCCCTAGTTTTCAGATTAGGACAAAATTTATCAAACATACATAGATTCATTCGTTCGAAACAAAATTTTCACTTATCTTACATTTCTCAGAGCACAAAGATTCAAGGTTTTACCTCTTTTCTTCAGATCAAACTTCTCTTCTTATCACATAGCTTCAAAATTCAAGTAGAATGCTGCGCACTAAAGAAACATATCTACGCACAAAGATTTCTTTTCTTCAATTCCAAGCAATCACAGTTTCAGGTCCCGACAACGAACCCATTTGTTGGCACAGGGGTAGACCCAGGGTTCAACACTTCAACAACGCACCAACAAAACCCTAACTACCGACCCTTTCAGAAACGGATGCGAAGAAGATGAAGTCTCACCCGAGGTAGAGGTAGGGGTGGTTGCAGGACTCAAATGTCTACAACCTAGCTGGGACACAGATCTATGATCACACCAGTCTGACAAAGCACTTAGTAGTTAACATTCATCAATATTTAACCTTTATTCACATCGCAGATCCAAACCCTAATTATAGAGCAGCGTAGTATTCAATAAGATCTAACACATTCAAGAACTTAACATGGAGAGATAGATCACATCTAACATTTATTCACATTACCAAGCACTAATTTATCATACTAGATGCATCATACATAAATATATCGACACTAAGCATAAATCACATCACTAAAATACAACCATAATGCACAAAGAAACCATAACACATAATATATGTGGTTCACCCCAGTGTGGGGTTACGCCCAACAACTCTTCTCTTATTTATTATCTTATCTCAATCTTCTACAAGCACAAAGCCACAGGAACCCACTCCACATAGGACATGAGATCTGTGTGCACCTCGCCAGATCCTCCTTCCTCGAGCTAGGTTTAAGCACAAAGCCTTATTACAATTACTTGCACTTAGCTCTGCAAGTGTCAACATACATTATGCACAAATCCTTTTCAATCACATAGATAGAACTCTAGCACTTAACATCTTCTCTTTTCTTACATTGCCTAGCTATCTATTTATATATTACAAAATGGGCCTAAACATGGGTAAACCCATGGGACGACATTCCATACCCATTACATAAACCCTAATCCCAAAACTTCCCTAAAAAGGGGTCGAGATCCTGCGATCTCCGTTTCGACTTGCACTCCCCCTTTGACTAGCCTGTTGAAGTCCCAAAAGAGGTCACACATGACCAAGGATATCCAAAACTTGGTCAAGGGCCAACAACCTTAGACAACTAAACTTCTCTGCATGCATGGGGGAAGGGTGGAAGCACTGACAAGAGAAGGAGAAATGGATAAAGGAAAGAAGGAGGAGGCCTTGGACCCTATCATGATGGAGAAAGACTAGATCATGCAGATCATGGTGACAACTAGAAGAACGTGCGGTGGAGTACCCTACCAATATAATATGAACACCAAGAAGAGAGCCATAGCCGCGCGAGGGATTGGCAAGTGATGAAGAAGAGGTAGAGGATCTCTAGGATGTGGAGCATATTGATTAAATCCTACATGTGACATATGAAAGGATGACTAGAGGTCCAAGAGTAGGAACGAAAGTCAACACTCCTATCCATATCAGTGTCAGTGTGGAACCCATAAACCCATGTGTGACTAATACACCATTAAGAACACTACCATTTAGACAACCAAATTTTGGGAGAAGGAAGACATCATGAAGTACATATACATAGGGAATGACAACTGGGGGAGCCAGTTCAGGAAGCATTTATCAAGTATCTACACCGCGCAGAGGTTGTGGTTCAACATTCGGGATGGCAGGACATGATCCCACCATCAGGTTACTAGAATTCAAAGGAGAGGCGTTGGAGGACCATGAGAAGCTCTTGTTCATTTGTAAAAATATCTGTGAAGAAAAAAAAATCACAAATGAGGACACTAAACTTGCGCAGTTATCCATCATGCTAAGAGATATTGCACTGGATTGGTACATGAGCTTAGCTACAAACAATCCACTAGGGAAAACCAGAATGATTGGAGATATAAAAAATATATTGATAAATGAATTCCAGAAGCCTAACTCAAAAGATCAATACATGAATGAGATGATATATATTAGACATAAATGAGGAGAATCTGTGTGGGAGATTGACTAGAGATTCAAATGATTGAAGGGAAAACTAAAGTATGTCATGACAGATATGCAACATAGGCATATGTTTGTTAATTCACTACTCCCACACTTGAAATAACCCTTGCGAAAACATAAGTTTCAAAACTAGGAAGAGGCTCTGCAGGAAGCCCCACAACTGGAAGAGAACCAATATCATAAGACAGATCCAGCCATAGAAGAGCTAAAGGAGGATATGAAGAACTTAACATTTCAGCTAAACCAGAATAGGGGTAAGGACAAAATAGGAGCCTTTTTGTGTACCACATGTAGGACAGAAGGACACCATAACAATGAATGCCCAACATTTGCCAGTACGTTGAAACATGACTACCAAACCCTTTTCCAACAAGAGGACTATGGTGTGAAATCTATAAGAAATAGGGGCATGATCCATATCACTATGTAATGATGCATAAATACCAGATGATACCTAAGAGTTCATATTGCAACTTTTGCAAGACAGTAGGCCATGATGACAAAGATTGTAGGACCATGGACTTGATGAGGGAAAGAACATCAGATGCTTACAAGGTCCATGCATAAATGATGATCAGGCAAGATGCACCACAGGTTAACCAAGTACCAACCTCATATAACACTGTGCAACAACATTATAAACCTACACAACAACAATATAACATTGCGCAACCACAGTACAATACCGCACAACCACACTATAATCTCATGTAGTACAACACACTGCGAGGAGATCGAGCTGGCTACATAGGTGGAGGAAGAGGAAGAGGAGGCTTTGGAAGAGGCAGAGGACTAGTGGTATGCCACAATTGTCAACAACCAGGACACTATGCAAGAGAATGTCCACTTCCACTTGTGACATGTATGTATTGTTGAGAAATAAATCATGACACAAAATATTGTACCACACTATTGGGGAAGATACAGGAAAAGAGAAATCAAAACAATCATAATTTTTAGTGGATTTCGGTGAAAGTAAGGGATGACGAGAGAAATATCAACATAGTTACAAGTGGAGGAGATAAGACAGGAAACAACACAGTAATGCAAGATCCAATGCAACACCAATGGGTAAAGAAGAATGTTAAACAACATAAGCAATTTGATGCGAAGAAGGAAAAGGAGATATCCGAGCAGGCCAGACAAGAATTCTTGAAGCCATACATTGCATTGACATAAACTGAACAATATACTCAGGAATTACCAACGTATGAGATGCCTCCATCGCTGGATCACAATAATGAAGCACAACCTCTAGGACAAGTAGGATTAAGGATTTTCTATAATCCTATGTCAAACTACTAAATGATCCATCATCTTTTAAAGTGTTACAAAATTTGCTAGAAATATTTAGCACAAAGGTAGAGGGAAAGATAGAACAAAAAACAATTAATTATCTGCATACAAGGAGGAGAACAAGCAAAGAATTCAGAATGAATGCCAACATTGGAGATTTCAACATGGGAGATATTATACTGGATTTAGGATCTAAAGTAAATGCATTACCCAAGAAGACATGGAAATGTATGGTAGAGCCCACCTTAGGATATTCACCTGTTCAACTAAAACTAGAAAATAAACACAAAGTTCTACCAATTGGAAGGCTAAAAGGGGTGACAGTAGATCTGGATGGAGTGCACACTAAATCTGATTTTGAAGTGATAGAGATAGTGGATGACACAACACCTTATCCAACATTGCTTGGCTTGGATTGGGCGTTTGAAAAATAGGCCATAATCAACTTAAAAACGAGGAAGATGACATTCGAGATCGGATAATACATAGTCATTGCACCATTAGATCCATCAGAAGGGGAAAGGTTTGTAGAACCCACGTGTTTAGACCTGGAGGAAATTAACCAGTTGTACATAACCACTGCGCGAGAAGAAGATTATGTGAATCCAACTACAAATGGGGTACTCAGTTGGAGAGGTATCATGTCATTTGCATCAAAATCAGATACAGGGTTGGATAATTGGTAGCATAGGTTACACGAAGTCTCCACAAGAATATGCACAAGGATAGACCGCACAATAAGATGGGTAGGTACAGAGATAAGAGAACCTCCCAACTTCCATGGGGTGAATGAATTAGAAGTGTTATTAACAAGATACAAAGATGAAGTGTTAGAAAATCATATGCTCTTAGCTCTGGATATAACACTCAAGGAAACACTTGCAAGATGGTGGGGTGTGCACAAAGATATAGTCAAGGATTGGTACCAATGTAAGCGGTTAATGTGCATCAGATTTGGCACAGAACAGGGAAGTAACCAACTACAGAAATATGACGGACTTGGGACACTAGAAAAACACTTGGAGAAATGCTAAACACTATGGAGAATGACACCACCAGAGGAATGACCTCATCACTTTAATCACACATTAGAATGGATTCCATCAAACTAGTATATAGACCGGGAATTGCGCAGAGGGACTACAAACTGGACAATATTGTAGCAAAATTTTATAGTCAGTTTCTCATTTGAACATGAGAACCCAAACATAGACTCAACACTCAAACAAGTCAAAGGGGTGATATTCATTAAGGAACCAGAAGTTGAACTTATGACAAAATATCAATAGAAGAACAGACAGATAGTAAAAGAACTGCTATCATGCTACCATGTGTAGGAAGAAGCACCAGATCAAGATGACTCGTGCAACATTCAGATAAAAAAAATTGAAGGTGAAAGAGAGGTGGAGGGTCCACCTTTGAAATCAAAAGTATTTATTGTGCCGATAAAGGTGAATAAATTCAACATTGGTACAACTGAGAATCCCAAAATGGCCAACATTGGAGACTATTGGGATGAGAAAACAATAGAAAGCATAACAGAGTTTTTGCACAAGTACAATGACCTGTTTCCAACAAATTTCACGGAAATGAAAGGCATATATGGAGATCTAGGTGAAATGAATATACCCCTCAGACCCAAGGCAAGACCGACCAGACAGAGACCCTATAGACTAAACCCAATATATAAGAAAAAAGTGAAAGCAAAAATTGACAGGATCTTGGAGGCTGGAATCATAGAACCAGTGGAGGAATATGAATGGGTAAGTCCTATGGTAGTTTAGGAGAAGAAGTAGGGAGGTATAAGGATATGTGTTGACCTGAGGAAGTTGAATGGTGCTTTCCTACATGATCTTTTCCCTACCCCTTTCAAATATGAGGTGTTGGAGAATGTAGGAGGACAAGAATCTTACTCATTCACGGATGGATTCTCATGCTACCATCAGATCAAGATAGCCCCAGAAGACAAGTAAAATACCACTTTTTCCACAGAATGGGGGTCCTACCTGTACACAGCCATGCCTTTTGGACTGATGAATGCACAAACAATATTTTCCAGAGTAGTCATAGTTGCATTCAAAGAATTCATCCACCAGTTTCTATAGGTATATTTGGATGATTAGACAACCTACAGTTTGCTGAAATACCATGTAGGGTGTTTAGGATAATATTAGAAATATGCAGGCAGTGCCAAATATCGCTAAACATCAAGAAGTGCATCTTTGGAACACCTTTTGGGATACTATTGGGACATATAGTGTGTAAACAGGGTTTTGATAGTAGACCATGCCAAGATTGTAGTAATTGTTAATCTACCACCACCAAAATCAGTATGTCAGTTAAGAGAAACATTGGAACACACAAGATACTACAGGAAATTCATAAAAGGGTATGCGCAGATCACTGCGCCAATGGAGAAAATGTTGAGAAAAGATAGAAATTTTTAGTGGAATGAGGATTGTTAGCGGGGATTGGACACTCTAAAAGAGAAGATGGTAACTGTACTGATACTAGTATTCTGGGATTGGGAAAAGACATTTCATGTGCATGTAGATGCATAAACTATAACACTTGGAGCTATTCTGGTGTAGCCAGGAACAGGGGAATTGGATGATCCTATAAAATTTGCTAGCAGAAAACTATCAGAGTCAGAGTAGAATTACAATACCATAGAAAGAGAAGGCCTAGCTATGGTCTATGCACTTCAAAAGTTCAAACATTACTTATTGGGAAAACATTTCAAGATGTTTACAGATCATTCAGCTCTCAAATACCTAGTCAACAAGCCAGTGTTGGGGGGAAGAATTTGTATATGGTTACTGTTGTTCCAGGAATTTGACTTTGAAGTGATAGTCAAACCAAGGAAGTTGAATGCATGACCTGATCACCTGTCAAGGATCACCAATGGAGAGGAACCTACGAATCTATAGGACAACTTACTTGATGCACAATTATTTTCAGTCCAAGTAGCTGATGAATATTTTGCTAACATCATTCAATAATTGAGTACAGGGACTGCGCCATAAGAATTCAACACCGCAGAGAAGAAAAATATTGTAGTCAAAGTTGCAGACTATCAATTGATTGCAGGACACTTATACAATATGGGTGCAGACAACATCTTGAGAATATGTGTACTAGAACATGAAAGACCTAGGATTTTAGCAGAGGCCCATGAGGGAATAACAGGAGAACATTATGTAGGCAAAGCTATCGTGCAAAAGGTATTACGTGCAGGACTATGGTGGCCGACTGTTCACATAGATTCAAATAACTACTACCAGAAATGTGACGTATGTTAGAGGGTTGGTAAATATAATAGACGAGATGAGATGCTCCTAAGGCCACAAGTAACCTTGCAAGTATTTGACAAATGGGAAATAGACTTTGTGGGACCAATTAACCCACCAACAAAGAGGTCAGGAAAAAAATTTTATTACTGCGACAAAGTACTTAACAAGATTGGCAGAAGAAAAACCCATAAAATATTGCAGTGCAGAGACAACAATAGACTTCTTATTTGAGAAAGTGATCACTAGAATTGGATGCCCAAGGATTTTTATGAGTGACCAAGGCACTCACTTCATTAAAAACACTATTAAGGCTATGAATGAGGATTTTGAGGTCTATCATCAAAATATTACACCATATCATCCTCAAGAAAATGGAACAATGGAAGCCTTTAATAATATCTTAGAGAATGCACTGACAAAGATCTGCAATGTCAAGAGGGATGATTAGGACTTGAAGATACCAAAAATATTGTGGGCCTATAGGACTACCTGTAAAAAGATTACAGGTAAGTCACCATTCAAATTGGTGTATGGACAAGAAGTAGTGGTTCCATTAGAATTTTTGGTACCTAGTCTGCGTGTAACAACAATTACCAAAATAATAGAGCGAAGTGCAGTATAAGAAAGGCTAAGTCAACTGATGCTCATGGAAGAAGATAGGATTCTAGAATAATTTCACCAAGAGGTACATAAAGCAAGGGACATATATTGGCATGATATACATATTAAAAGGAAAAGTTTCCAGGAGGGAGACCTAGTTTTGATGTACGATAGTAAATCTCTTCAACACCCAGGAAAATTCAGATTGCATTGGTTGGGACCATATGAAGTAAAGACTGCCACAGATGGGGGAGCTGTACAATTGAAGGATTTTGGAGGAATATAACTAAGAGGAATGATCAATGGGAGTCGACTAAACATGTATAGTGACAGTCAACCTCCTACCACTTAGAAGATAATAAAAAAAAAACTATGCCAGACAACAAAGGATTGCGCGCAACAACATGGGGGTTATCACAAAAGACACTAGAAGATAGAACACAACTAAAATAGAGTTAGCACGACAAGAATAAAATGTACACGTGCACCAGTGAAACAACATACCACACACTTGGTAAACTTAGTGCACCGAAAAAAGGACCAACGGTCAGAAAAAGGAAGAAATTGGAAAAATGGCGGTTACGGTAAAAGGCGCCAACTGGCGATATTTATCAAAATTGAATGACAAGAAATTTCGAAGTGTCTTCACATTAATTGTGCCAATTGGAAACATCAAGGGAATTGAATGTCACGTACGCGAGAAGCACCAATTCATTTAAAACCATATCTTGGGTAGCTTCTTCAAGAAGCTTCATGACACTTGCTATATAAGGAAGGAACACAGGTAACATAAGGGTTATTATCAAATTGTGAAATCACAGAGTAAGAGAGAATACAGAGAAGAGAGAAATTTAGAAGGAGATATAGAGCGAACTAGCTCGACATAGATCAACCTTAACCACCATGGCACCTCCCAAGCTAGGAAGGTCGAGCGAGGCTTGCAAAACAACTCAGAGCCATCACAGAGCGCCACAACAACCACAAGGAATATAATAGGAACCCACATAGAGTGTCAAATTCATCAACTTGGACGAAATTCCCTCGCCCAATGTGGAACCAACGAGCCCCACACTCGTGGTGGAGGAAACCCAACCGACAACAACAATTGGCATGGACATTGATATGATGAAAATGGGACAGGGACAACATGCCAAGGACGAAGGAGATACTTCACACCTTGAACAAACTGAAGAGGCCCCAAGGGTAAATGGGACATCCCCAAACCAGACAGAAGCGGTCGCACTAGGATGATCACACACAATAGAGTCGGAGAAACAACATGAGGGGATAGTAGAAGATGTTACCATCTGCCTAGAGGCATGTGCTAATGATAGAAAAATGGAGGTTGGAACCTCGAGTCAACCACCATAGCGAAAAGGAAAACAACCCATAGAAAAATCATTGCGTAAACAGGTTGCAACAACCAGTCTTTTCACACATACCGGAAGGGGTGTAGGCTACACCTAACCTTTTTGGATGCATGAAAAAACTACGTTACTTGGACCATGATGTGGCTGACGTGGACAAGTTCCCCAAATTTGCAAGGCATGTCTACCTAGACAACGTGGGTACATGAACCTTCAGCGATCCAATTTTTCAACCAAAACAGTGGGCAACCAAATTGTCCAACACCAGAATTCTAAACCTGTTGGATATCCCACATTTTGGAAGGGGCCGCGATGTAAACAACTTCGTTAAGAAGCTGATGGAAGTCACCCACAGAGGATATCTATGGGTGGAAGATCCTGTCTCTATAGATGTAGATCTCATTACATATATTACAGGGCTTCCATATTGGGGGGAGAATCCCGCACAGTACCTCGATGAAAATACAAAGGAGAAGGTGTTGGTGGAGGAGATGAAAAATACATATGGCACAGAGAGAGGGTCATGTGGAATCATCATCAAGCGCATCAGTGATGCAACAACAAGGTTGGCCACCAAAATCATGGCTTGCAAGTTGCTCAGGAAATTCTGCAAGGAGGAAGTCCCTCTCGGGGTCATCGCAGCTGGAGCACAGTGCGTAGAGGGCACTATGCTCAGCTGGGCCCCATACTTGTTAAACCTGTTCTTTGAGGATTGCAGAGATGCGCATGATTTGGGGACAAAGTTTCATTACTCTTGGCTATTCACCTTGATCGACCTGATCGGATGGAGGGAGCCCTAGTACACATACTCTTGTGAGTGGACTAGTCGTTGCCACGCAACACGGTACACATTGTTGGGGAGCACTTCGGACCCCAAAGTCAGAAGTAGAAATGCAAGCATGTTCGCAGGGTATTACAACGAACTCCAAGAAAGCATTGCCAACACTTGGCGAATTACTCCAGAAGTGGTCATGCAATAACGAGACATCGCCAAATTCAAAGAGACCAGGCACACCGTATGGATCCAAGCGCGAAGGGATCCCAAGAAGAAATGGCTACAATTGTGATACTGTGTCAAGGAAGAAGACATAGAGATGGTAAACAAGGATTGAAAATATGACTAGAGAATTCCAATTCTCACTCAAGAGATGCCCACAGGTAAGGAGGTTGATGCAGGGCAAGATCAAACACCAGTCGGAGAGAACGCTGCACCTAAGAATCCAAATCCAAGTTAGAATCTGACACACCAAAAGAAGGGGTGTGTGCCAAATAAATGTACCTAGGCCGGGAAAAAGGACACCACCCAAGCACCGAAAGAATAGGAAAAAGAAAATGTGATAGCACAAGGAAACCCATTGAGTGCTACCTCGTAGGAACAAGGCCAGACCAAGAGGCTGATCATACACACTGGGGGTGCGCGCAAAAAGGCCAAGGTTCACAAGCAACTGCCAGAATATATAATCACTGAGGACGACGCGGACCTCGTGGCCAAAAGAGTTCATGACCGAGAAGTTGAGGAGTTTGAAGATGCCGAACACCAAAGGGACCGAATTCAGGATGATATGGTCAAAATAAGGCAGGTCCTAGAAAAGATTAGAGAAGCACAGAGGGAGGATAGAGGAATAAAGTCATTCCCCGCAACATCAAAAGCAGGAGCCAAGGATGCGTCAAACGAACACGAGATGATCCAGACGATAGAACAGGTGAGATCGACCTTCCACATTACACCCAACATGTTTCACATGGATGGGATTGTAGCCCAAACACCCTTTAAGGATCTGGCATAGATACAGTTCGTAATCAAGCGAATACCAACCAAGGAACTATACAAACTGCAAGTTGGTGTCATGCAGGAAGTGCAGTTGCACGCACGAACAAACGTAAAAGAGTTTCATCACATAAAGGACAACAAAGAGGAGTTGGAGTTGGTTCTTGAGAAAGTCAAGATCGAGACCAAATATGAGAAAGATCACATTGATAGGCTCGAGCAGGGAGTGGTTGCAGTCTATGACAGAATTCCAAAAAGCGCGCAAATAATAGAACCCATGACAACACAGAAAGAGGATGTCATGAATCACAATGATCTTAGTACATTAAGTCTCAATTTATCTATTTTCTTGGAATACTGGTTCAAAAAAAATATAATAAAACTGGGAAACGTTTTTTTTCCTTCCAAGTTGAGAACAAATGCAACCGTCTTTTGCATAGGAACGATCACTAATGAAGTTCCATTGCAAATTCAATTCTCCAATGTGAAGGTTGCCATTGTGAGTAGTATTATTATGGGGAGTAATAATAGTAGGTGAAAGAACCCACAAGAGGCTAACACAGGACCTATAGTTGAGGTAGGCCTCACAATAAAAGGTTTCAAGCCTTAGTCACAAAATCCAAAATAGTTGAAAATGTTCTTTTAGTAAAAAAAGGTTTGAACATTGCACAACTATCAAATGCTACTTCTCAAACTTTGATATGACTTTCCTATTTACAAGTTCATTTTGAGACAATCTAAGAAGCATTAAGTGAGTGTATTAATCGGTAATAATCAATGAGAAAACCAGAGTAATAGGACAAAACATTGAAAATATATTTACAAGAAACCTGTCACTATCAAAATAATCCAAATAATGGAAAGTACTTACCATTAAAAGTAAGGATATTTTTTTGAAAGCAACCATAGTAGGGATATTCCTATCGATATTTTTCTTGAAAGGAAAAGCTCCATTATTATATTGAGATTTCACCTAGATGACCATTTTCAGCATGGAAATATTGTAGTCACTCTTTTATTTTTCTCTAGCATGGGTTGGATTTTGAAATATAACTAAGGTCATTTAGGCCAAAGAAGGCATGTTGCTCAAGTTGGTTTTTGGATTGCATCTTGGGTCAGCATGATAAAGAAGTATAATCGAACATATGTTTTCTTTTGAAATCTAGCTGAGGTAATTTAGGCAAAATAAGGCACTGTGCTTAGGTTGGTTTCTAGATTTCATCTTGGGTTTGCATGATAAAGAGTATAAAGAATTCAAGTATTGAAAACCACCCATTTAAATGAACACTAGTAGGAAAGACCAATGATAACTTAGAAAATTGTAACGAATTACATGTAGTAGTTATTTGAGATGTTCAAGTTGACAACAGACTCATTGACAATTTGTTTATGAACCTGAATATTTTGTCAAGATATTTGTATTAGGGTTTCATTCCAACCATTTGTACCATCACTCAGACTACGTCAAAATCTCACACAAAGCTAATTCTAGAGCAACTCCATCATCTTTTTTTGCATCAAATAAAATATGTGTGGGTTCATATATTATATTTTAGTACTACATATTATTAGTAATGACATATAAGATATGTTATTCCAAAAATAAAGGTCACTTTACTCTGCTTTTTTTCTTTGTTGAAGTTGGAAATTACATCAAATGCTTGTTTATGTAAAATAATGAAAGGAGATTAGAGTGCTTATCAGTTTACTAGAAGAACCACCATATTAGTTTGTTAGTGAGACATATATTCATGTATATTGATTATGATCATGTTTCATAATGACTATATGTGGAAAATTAGCTCTATTTCTATGCATTGTTGTTTTCCATTATCCAACAGGGCATTGCAGTACATGCTGTTATTCAAAAATTTCCAGACATTTTCCAGTACCATTCCCTTTTGAATTTTATCCTGGCAGCATCCTCTTATATTTTATGAATGGAATGGATTATTCACGTTGTGTCCTTTCAGGTTCTATCAATTTTAAAATCTGTCAATGCATGTTGTTTAATGCTTGAAGTCCAAATCACTATGTCATTAATGTTGGAAACATGCCAACAAATTTCCTCATGTGGTCACATGCACATGCATGAAACTATGTTAATGCGCATGCATGAAATCTATTTATGAATTGTTCGTGTAACTATGCGATCTATTCATGATCGGTCTGTTTAACTGAGTGATAGATGTTATATATACGAGCATACCCATAGAGGTGTGTGTGCAATGTGTGAAGAGTGTGAGAGCAAGTTGTGTAGAGAGAAGAGTGTGTGTGAGGAGAGGATGATTGTATGCCTATGAAGGATATTGTAATTCTCCCTTAAATAAAATAATACCAATTATCATTGCCGTGGTTTTTTCCCTCATTGGGTTTCCACATAAATCATTGTGTCAAATTGTGGGATTATTGTTCTTGGTTTTATGCATGTTTAATCTTTCTTGTTTATGCTCTGTTTTATGCTATGTTTTTCTTTTGCTACATAACAAGTGGTATCATAGCTTATATTTGAAGGAACATAGAGTGAAGGAGAAGAGAATCTGGTCACTGGATCGAAGAGCAGGTTGAGTAGGTGTCGTAGGTGAGCCAAGGAGAATTGTGTGCAGGTCTCATGTGAGCGCAATAACCTTTTTGTGCTAATGGTGAAAGTGAAGAGTTCCAAGTTTGAGGTGGAAAAGTTCAGTGGTAAGAATATATTTTCACTATGGAATCTCAAGATGTGAGATCTGCTTGTGCAATAAGGATTGCAAAAGGCCTTGGCTGGAAAGTCAAAGAAACTGACAAGCATTACAGACGAGGATTGGGAGGATCTGGATGCAAGAGCCTTCAATGCTATTCGTTTGTGTCTGGAATATGAGGTGTTGTTTAACATCGCTGAAGAGACGAAAACAACATGTTTGTGGACCAAACAAGAGAGTCTTTATATGAAAAAGAACTTGTCAAATAGAATCTTCTTGAAGAGGCAGTTGTACAGCTTGCAGATGAAAGAAGGTACAAAAATTATTGATCACTTGAATGCCTTCAATACTATGATTTGTCAATTAAATAGTATGGAAGTAAAGTTTGAAGATGAGGACTAGGCAATTATGCTACTGTGTTTGTTTCCCAAGTCTTGGGATCATCTTGTCACAACTGTGTGGTTTAACAAAGCAGATTCCATTGATTATGATATTGTTGTGGGAGCTTTGTTGTCTGAGGAGATAAGGAAAAAATTTGGTAAAGAAACCTCAATAGAATAAGAAATGGTGGTTAGAGGTCAATCTACAGAAGGAGGGAAATATCAGAAAGGTACAGCCAGGTCTAAGTCAAAAGATAGTAAGGGTAAGGAAAAATGTTGGTTTTGTGGAAAATCTGGGCATCTCAAGAAGGATTGTTGGAAAAGACAACAAACATCCAAAGAGGACTCCAGAAAAGAAGAAAATTCAACTACATGTATGGTTGATGAAGTTTTGTCTGTCTATTGTGTCTCACCACCCGTGTTCACATAGAAGGTGCAGAGCAATGATGGTTGAGTCACCGTGAAATAATAATAATAAAAACATGTATTTACTTTGGAGGTGTATAAATTATTGATTGCATGTAAATGAGAATATGTCTGTAAGACCTGGATAGGCATGCATACCCCTGGTTTATTAGGTCACCTATGAAAATTCTAGACGTATATTTAGGTAGATTGAATATGTGGGGGGCATGCATGTTGGGTTAACCTTGACTCGGTGAAAGAGTTAATGAGTTAAATATGGTTTTTTAGGTGTGGTTTTTTGAGTCCATGTTTTTTGGGTATCCCATGGTATTGTATCCATGGATTGAATGTAATGAAGCCTATAAAAGGCTTGGTGAACTCTATTGTAAATGGGCCTGGAGGTAAGTGGTGAAGGATTACTTGGTTGGTTTGGCCCGATTTGGTCAAATTTGTTCGAATGAAAAGTTCAAGGTGGAGCACTGTGTCTAGTTTAGAAAGGTGGGTCTGTAGAAAGGTTGATGTGTTGGCAGTTCAATCAAGTGTTTGAGAGTATATGATGAAGGTAAGTTCATATCCATGGAACTTGGAAAGTATTGCAAGGAAGTTGGGATCAAATAGGCATGTTCAGTAATGCCAAGTTGTAACAATAGTTGTGGACAGAAGCGATTGTGCTATCTAGTAAATTGGTCACCATCAATTGCAAAAGACAATAAGATTTAGGAAGTGTTGGGTATGTGTTATATTCTTTGCATGTGTGTGTATGTGGGTGCGTCAGATACGACGACTGCGTCTGACGATC
>SNQJ01S0034417.1:52102-72405 GCA_010110895.2 Picea sitchensis | reverse complement strand
GCGGATTTTGCTATTTTTAGCTGATTTGTAAATTAATCCCGGATTAAGGGATTAGGGTTTTCGTATCTACGGAATACCTAAAAACATTGTATATATTGTATGGCGAATGGTGAAATTCGATATAATGAAAAAGAAAGGTTTTCTCGGTTGAGGGTTTCCGGTAAAAATCTCTGTGTACTCTGTGTATGAGCCATTGATTAATTTCTGTATTGCTTAAGAATCTATATGCATTTCTTTACTTCTCAAGTTTAAAACTTACAGGAAGAGGTATGAACATGTCATCTGGTAATTACTAAAATGTGAAATCATTTGGTTGTGGTTCTTATGTTTTTATCAACAGTCTAAACATGAATCAGATCAAACGGGTAGATCTTTGATATGGTGATGATGTTAAGGGGTGCATACTGTGGGATCCTACTACCCTCATAATCATCATGGACAGATATGCAGTGCTTGATGAATCTCCTTTTATAAAATCAAACATAGTAAAATATGAAAGGCTCGAAGCATGGCTGGTAGCAGAAAGGTATTTGGAAGGTATTTATTTCCATGAAAGTTTCTCACCAGTTGTTAAAAGCTTGTTTCTATTCATGTTGTGTTAGCACTGGTTGTGATAGTACAACTAGATGTTAAAACTATTTTACATGGAGTTTTTTGAATAAGGGGATGTATATGGAACAACCAAAATGGTTAGTTCAGAATCACAACAAAAGATTTGTTTGCAAACTCAAAAATCATTTTATGGCCTGAAGCATGCTAGGCAAATGGTACAAGATGTTTGATTCTTTCATGGTGAGCCAAATTTTACAAGAAGTGAGTATAGCCATTGTGTTTATGGTATATTCATTATCTTGGCATTATATGTTATGCTTGTTGCAAGCACAAGCATGGTTGAGATCAATAGGTTGGCTCAGTTGGTTAGGACATTTGTTAATAAATCTTGGGCATGAAAATACACAGAGACAAGAAATATGGTAAGCTTGGTTATCACAACATAAGTATGTGGTGAATATACTCAGGAAATTCAGTATGAATAATGTGAAACTAGTAAAATCCCTTTGGATTTCCATTGTAATTTCTCTTCAGGTTTATGTCCTAATTGATGAAGAAGAAAAGAGTTATATGTATTGAGTATTATATGCTAGTAGGAAGTTTGATGATTGCGATGGAGAAATGGTCAACATTTCACATGCAATTGGTGTTTTCAGTAGACACATGGAAAAACTAGGTGAAGAGCATGGAAATGAGTGCTTCAAACATAAGAGCACAATTATGACCTACAATGGTTGCAGTGATTTGGTCTGTGGTTATGATTCATGAGATTTGGACAAGTTCATCGGTTTATTAGACATGTTACTGATGGAGATAGAATGGTCCATACTGGAAGGAATCATGCAGGCATGTTCATGTAACAGTATTGTTAGAGAAGTTGATCTCAAATATTGTAAGCATAATTGAGACTTAGACCAACAGACCATCATGTTATGAATTTTGTAAGTCCATAGAGGCATTGATGGTTCGTGATAGTATTCTTAACAGTTGTAAATAAGGGGGAGTGTTAGAATATGCATAATTACTCCCAATAAATGCACATTTAATGTGGTAGGTAATAAGTATTCTAGATAGTTGACTAGCCGACTGTGTAAACCATTTAAGAAAATTTATATTCCAGAGAATTCCTATCTAGAATCTCTCTATATATCTCGTGAAGGATATACTAGAGCCTTCGACTGTGTATATATATGTTTTTTTGGTTCAATGGAGTTGCATTATAGATTCAGAGTTGTAGCTCTCATCCAAGTATTTGTATTTGGTGTGTGATTGTCTCATTGTGGTCAACCATAGCTATTCGTATTCTTCTCCCTCAATCTTTCACATCAATTATTGCAATGAAAAATTCTTGTTTAATTTTTCTTTTGCAATGATAAATTTTTGTTCGTATTTGATGTTTGGTGCATTTTTTTGGAAAATTTAAAGTTTGCATAAAGAGGAAGCTTCCAAACTTGCAAAAACAAATATTGGAGGTATTTAGAATAGATGAGTGATAGGAGATAAACCAAATGATAATGAAATAAATTCACATGCTCTTCCATGCTTTATTCTTCCCCTCCAAAATGACATTTTCATCCCTTTCCCGTGATTTTTTTTTTTTTTTTAGGTTTGACATATCAATCGGTGCTAAATTTGGAGCGATCTACGCCTACTTTAGTGCCTATTTATCTCCTAAATGTAATCTTCTATGGCCGCCTTAGTGGATGCAATAAACACCAGGGATTGAGCCTAAAATATGGTCAAAACACGTCCATTTGCACCTAAATGGTGATCTAAAATGATGGTTGTAGTTACATGAGGTATTGGTTGTAGTAAACCCCTTTTTCTACCTTGAAACAACCCATCCCTCATTATGAACCCATTCCTTCCAACCTCAAGGCTTACTCTCCTTTGACTTCTTTGATTGTCGACCACTCAGGTGCCCAATCCTTCCAACCTGTCTACTTCACTACTAGATTGGAATCATCTAGACGAGGAGGCATCCAATCCACTTATAATGGACCATTTACTACTATACCTAAGGATACTATAAGTATATTCCACACTCTAAGGAGACTAGAAGTATATCCATTCAAATTCTAAGACCGTGAACTTCGAATTGGACAACCTTTTGTCACCATGTTTTCCTTCCTCCAACCCTTTCTAATTGGGGTCATTGTTAAGAACCTCTGTGTTCATCAATATATAGTTAATGAGAGAGTCTATCCCTATATTATTATGGTTGTTTGGTAGTGCTTGGGGTCTCCCATACATGTTACAATGACAACCTATTTGCAAGCCTTTGATGATCGACCATGTGAGTCAATATGAGTTGTACCTAATCTTCCCATTCAATTAGGTGATAAGATTGTATTAGTAGATGTAGCAATTTTTATCACCGCTATTGAATTCAACCTTCTTCTTAGGTGCAATTATAAGTATGCCACGAAAGTTATGGCATATTTTCTCTATCATGTGATGATTTTTCCACATGAAGGATGCACTATCACCATTGATACACTCACATGTTGTAGTTATCAACTACATGTTACTCAAGACAATGTCTCACCTTTAGGATCTCATTAGAAATCTATCCCTACTATTTGGTTGGATCATGAACTAAATCACAAATTCCTTATGTGACCACTACCACCATTTTCACAACCTCCACTATGATAGAGTATGAGTCTTTGGATCCTTTGAACAACTTATACTTACAAATTGATATTGTATCTTCACACTTGGGAGCCACCAATCCACTCTCATTTTCCATGTGTGAAAGTGCTCTTGCCTCATTAACCATGAATTTCGATGATTATGAAAAATTATTTGATGTTATACCTTATTTTAATGGTCCTTGTGATAACCTCCACTTTAGTTCTCCTATTGACTTCCTACCTAAGCTACCCACTCCAATAGCATTCCCTTAGACTTCATATCCTCTAGAAACATCTTTGATTCTTTCCTACTAGCACCACATATCACATTTGATAATGATACCTTGGACCACTCTTATGATCATTGATTTTTCAACCACATGGATTATTGTTTAATATTTTGAGGATACAAACACTTCCATGATTTTAATTACTCTTGATAAATCTAATAATATTTTTTAATTGATGTTTCATAGATGCATGGATTTGAACTAGATATTGATATTTTGGTACCTTTGCATCATTCAATATCCATGGTTGGCTTAGCAAAAATGTAGCAAAGATGTAGCAATTTTTATCACCTTTATTGACTTCAACCTTCTTTTTAGGTGCAATTATGTATTGTATGGTATTGTATTGGTATTGGTATTGGTATAGTATGGTATAATATGGTATTGGTACTGGTATGGTATTGGTACTGGTATGGTATTGGTATTGGTATTGGTATTGGTATTAGTATGGTATGATATAATATGGTATTGGTACTGGTATTGTATTGGTACTAGTATGGTATTGGTATTGGTATGGTATATTATGGTATTGTTATTGGTATGGTATTGGTATGCATATCATTGCCAATGCATATTATTTCCATGCAATGGTATTGGTATTGGTATGCAATGGTATGGTATTGGTATGGCATTGGTATTGGTATGGTATGGTATGGTATGGTATGGTATTGGTATTGGTATTGGTATGGTATAGTATGGTATTGATATTGGTATGGTATAATACGGTATGGTATGGTATGGCATGGTTTAGTGATGCAGGAGCATTGCTCCAACTCATCATGCGTGTCATCAACCAACACAACAATGCACTTGGAGGGAACAAATCCCAAAGAAGGACACGCCAATCGTCCCAATTTTGAGTTTAAATCTCAAATTTTAATGAAATTTAATGTAATTAAATGTTTGAAGACTCAAGGAAAGCTGAGCCACTGTGGTTATATAGGTTGAGTGTAGAGTCGCCTTTAATGGATGACATTTAGGTGGATATAGATCCGATTTAGACTAGATGTTTATTTATTGTAATAAATCCTTAGTGATAGGTTTTTATTGTGAAGAGATAGATCTAAGGTAGTCTGGAGGGAAAGCTAGAGAAGCCCCCTCATGTATAAATCAATGTAATGTATATTGAGTAGTGTTTGTTGTTGATAGTAGTTGAGAGAGAGAACTGAGACTATGTTGTAGTCCTGTCTTGTACACACTGTAAAGACCATTCCATATTAACACAAAAGGTAGATTTCCTTGCATCTGATTCTCTATGTGATTTATATGAATGTTTTATGAATGAATTTGAGTGGTTACTATGCATGTTTATAAATGTTGTTAGTGCATGTATGTTTCCTTTGCAGGAATAGATAGATTTCCCTATCTGTAGTTCTCTGAGTATTTCTGGGCTTTCATGGCTAGTGCAAGGAGTGCATGCCAGAGTTATTGTAAAACTCTAAGAAGCCAATGCAAGGAGTGCATGAGAACTCTTCCAGGAGTTTTTTGAAGAGCGTGCAAAGTGGGCACACCAGAATCATTCTCAAGATCAGAAGAGATAGTGCAAAGTATGCACTTTATATTTACTGAACACTATGAACCCGAGTGCAAGGAGTGCGCAAGGAAGTTTTTTAGGTCTCAAGACTTCAAAGGAGGAGGCTCTGCAAGGGGTACATTGAGTAGGCACAAAGAGTGCATGAGAAATCTGCTTTGAGTTATGGGAAGAGATTTCCATGAATGCATACCAGTGTTAATGAACACTCTGAGGATTTAGCACAAGGAGTGCATAAAGTCTCTGCTTCAAGTTCTGTGAAGAGATTGCCAGGTAGGCACACCAGAGTTACTAAATACTATAAGGGGAGGGTGCAAGAAGTGCACAAAGCCAACACATTACTAAAGTGTTGGTCAAAGATCAAGAGAGAGAATGCAAAGTGTCAGGAGGGAACAAGAGATCATTTGGAAAGGAAAAAGGGACTAAATCCTTTGAATATGAACATACGAGAGCTCAGGAGGAAGAGCATGACCTCAAGGAGGGTACAAGAAAGCAGTGAAGGAGAAAAGGGATGAGGCCCTTAGAAGTTTGAGTGAGTTCAAATCTTAGTAGAAATAGTGTCGTTGTGCACAATTCCTATGCAAGGAGTGCAAAAGGCCAAGTACGACCTAACTTCCAAGCTATAGAAGAAGCGCAAGGAGTGTGTAGGTGAACTTGTTTCAAGTTCAAAGTTCATAAGGTGCAGAGCAGGAAGAGACCAAGCTACTAGTCATGCAGAAGAAGAGTTAAAGGCCAAGCCTTTGGAAAATACCGAGAAATCCTTCATCGAAAGGAAATCACAGATAGCCGAGGAGGAGGAGCTACAACTATCATGAGATCAACTGTTAGGAGAAATTTGGGCCATCAAATTCAAGTACAAACAAGAGGAGGAGGACCACGTATAAAGGGATAACATATCCCATCCGTAGGATCTGAGCGTGAGGATCGATAACCGTCAGATCCAGGTGAGTGGCACGAGTTTTAACCCTCAAAGTCCTTCAGACTTTGTAAATTCAGAAGTTTTCAAATTTGTGTCGTGGAGTAGGCGAATCTCTCGAAGTCCCAAATCTCATAGTGAATCGAGACTGCCCATCAACAAGGATGCATGTCAGTAGATCAAGGACAATCTAGAAGTCTGGCTGTCCAAGAGAACTGAGGCGTGGAGTGTAAATCTCCCGAAGCTCCGAAGAGCAGAGGAGATCCTCATCGTTGATCGAGGGAGGACATGTGGAGGAAGGAGAGGATCTTTGGTAATTCAACACTATGAGAGATATGTGGAGAGGTGATTTGGAAAGCTCTGAAGCTCGGAGTGTGAAGGAGATGTGAACCATTGATCAGGGGAAGAGACGCCACCCATTCGATCAAATATTTCGGTGTTTGACACTTCACGAGTGTAGTGTGTTGAAGTAGGGGAAAAGTCCCAAAGCCTGAAGTCTCAAAGTATATTTTCCCACTGGAGATTTCAACGAGAAATGTGGACCATTGATTCATGTTGTTATTCAATTCTCTTCTAGTTCGACATTCAAAAGGAACGTGGTATTGTGTTGTTGAAACTCCCGAAGCCCGGGAGCTCCAAAATATTTAATTTTTTGGGAAAAAGAGGAGTAGCCCACAGTTTTGGCCCACGATCTCTTATAAGACTCCATTGGTGCTTAGAGATCCCCGAAATTTGAATTTTAATTTCGGGAAGAAAGGAATAGGACCTGTGTATGGGATTTTAAGGGCTCAACAAGAACTCGAGAACCAATTCGGCTCCTTGATTTTGAACGATCCTAGACTGGGAGGTCCCGTAGACCCTAGGAGGGGGTGGGGGTTTGCATCAAGTTGTATCAGAGCTAATGTTTTGTCTGTAGATAGAAGGAAAAGGGGAATAAATAGAGTATTGATGCTCTGTGTGTGAAGAGTTGTTTGCAAGTGTGCAACAGACAACATAAAACTAGGTGGGCTGAAAGAGAAGAACCATTTGTGTTCTTGGAGTGGAGGATATCCTGTGGGGCTCTTGAGGTGGCCAATTGGAGTACAACAGAAAAATACCAAGGAGTGCTCAAGAGAAGGAGTGAGAACAAGGTGTGTGACTACACTCAATAGGAGTGTAAAATCTCAGAGAAGGTTCCAACAGGTGAACAAGAGGCTGACTATAGCTCACAACGAGCAAGTGGAGGCTCAAGGAATTTCTAGGAGGGCATGCAAAAAGGGAAGATGGCTACTGAAGGCCATAGGAAAGGTCCGAGAGGAGACCAAAAGAAGATAAGAAATGCATATATGGAAAAAGAACTCGAGGAGATTAGAAAGGAACTCGACAGACTGATGTTGAGAATGCAGCAAGAAGTGCAGGGAAGCTGGAGGTACAAATGACCTTTGAAGAAGAAGGCGAAGTGGCTCATTTAATAGTTGGTTACCAAGAGGCAACGACATATATTAAAGAGGTGGATGGGGAGAGTTGAAAACATTAGTAAGAAATAAAAGAGATCACTCAAGGAGCTCGTAGACTTCCAGGAGGGCAGAGATGAAAATTTAGATTGTTAGGAGAGAAATGAGGAGAGATTCGCTGAAGATCTCGCAAACTGCTAGGAGGACAGAACAAAAATTTCATATTTCTAGGTGGGAAATAAAGATATGCGAATTTATGAAAGTCGTAGGAACTCATGAAAGAGTTCATATCAACAAGGAGTGATGATAGAGGAGAAACATGATGTGAGACTTTCTGAAAGTCTTGGGAACTTAGAGAAGAGTTCATATCAACAAGGAGTGCTAACTGGAAAGAAGGTGGAAGGAGAATATCATCAACATTTCAAACTGATGATAGGAGGGATCAACATATCCCTTGGAGTGGGCTTTGTAGGGGCTCATCTTCTTGAGGAGGTGATGCAGGAGGCATTTGAGAAAGAGGCCACGGGGACAATTTTTTTTAAAACTGGCATTGCATGTGTTGCAAGTGCATAAGGAGAAAGATAGCCAACAAGGGTTTTCATGGAGGATAAAAGGGAGCAAACATTGATATTTTCCCAAGAGATGAAGGAAGAAGAGCATTCAGATCAGATTCTCACTCAGTAGGAGAAGGAGTTAAAGTTGTTGGAGGATTGGTTAGACCATCTAGAGATAGAGCAAGATTGCTAGAAGGATGTTGTCATGAAGAGTGGAGAAGAATTCCAGCATGAGGAGCACCTGGATGAAGTTGGACTTGTACCAGTGAAAGGAGATAACATGAGAACCGAGGAACTAGCAGAAGTTAAAATGTTAGGGGAAGTGACTAAGCAATATCTCTATAACATTGTTGTGGAAGTGGAGTCCGCGGTGGAGTGGAAATTTGAGGACACAATAGGTGAAATCAATATGGGAGATTAGGACGATATTCCCTTTGATATGTATGAGGAAGAGAAGATACAAAAACAAAGCATAATGCATGAGAGACATCAACCAATGGACTAGTTGGACAAGGAGATAGAGGAGATAAGGAGGATAATGTTGAAATCAATGTAGGAGACAACCAACAACAGGCGGGAGACGTTTAACAGAGAATATCCTGCAGCAGAAGGAAAACAACAACAACAAAAGAAAGGTAGAGGAGCAAAGGGACAACTCCAAATTTAGGTTTGGGACCCAAGAGGATCTCAACAACAGCAGTAGGGGAGCCATGAGCATGAGCTCATTATTTTTCCAGCGTGCGAGTATGATGCAGGAGCATCACTCCAACTCGTCATGTGTGTCAACAACCATCAAAACAACACACTTGGAGGGAACACATCCCAAAGAAGGACGCACCAACCATCCCAATTTTGAGTTTAAATCTCAAATTTTAATGAAATTTATTGTAATTAAATGTTTGAAGGCTCAAGGAAATCTGAGCCACTGTGTTTGTATATCCTGAGTGTAGAGTCTCCTTTAATGACTGACATTTAGGTGGATCTAGATCCAATTCAGACTATATGTTTATTTATTGTAATAAAGCCTCAGTGATAGGTTTTTATTGTGAAGTGATATCACTAGGGTAGTCTGGAGGGAAATCTCGAGAAGCCCCCTCATGTATAAATCAATGTAATGTATACTGAGTAGTTGTTTTTGTTGATAGTAGTTGAGAGAGAGAACTGAGACTTTGCTGTAGTCTAGTCTTGTACACAGTGTAAATACCATTCAATATTAATACAAAAGGAAGATTTCCCTGCATTTGATTCTCTGTGTGATTTATCTGAATGTTTTCTAAATGAATTTGAATGATTACTATGCATGTTTTGAAATTTTGTTAGTGCATGTATGTTCCCTTTGCATGAATAGATATATTTCCCTATCTGTAGTTTTCTGAGTATTTCTGGGCTTTCACGGCTAGTGCAAGGAGTGCACAATAACTCATCCAAGAGTTCTGTGAAGATCGTGTCAGGTGGGCACACCAGAATCATTCTCAAGATCAAAAGAGATAGTGCAAAGTCTGCACTTCAGAGTTACTGAACACTCTGAACCTGAGCGCAAGGAGTGCATAGGGAATTTTTTGAGGTATCAAGACTTCAAAGAAGGAGGCTCTCCAAGGAGTGCATTGAGGAGGCGCAAGGAGTGCGCAAGAACTCTGCTTTGAGTTCTAGAAAGAGATTGTCAGGAAGTCACACCAGAGTTATTGAACACTTCGAGGATTTAGCGCAAGGAGTGCACGAGGACTTTGCTTCGAGTTCTCTGAATAAATTGCTAGGTAGGCACACCAGAGTTACTGAATACTCTGAGGGGAGGGTGCAATAAGTGCACAAAGAAAACACACTGCTAAAGTGTTGTTCAACGCTCAGGAGAACGAGCATAGAGTTCCAGGAGGGCATAAGAGATCATTTGGAAAGGAAAAAGGGACTGAACCCTTTGAATATAAAGAGGCAGAAGCTCAGGAGGAAGAGCATGACTGCTAAGAGGGAATGATAAATCAATGAAGGAGAAAAGGGCCGAGACCCTTATAAGTTTGAGCGAGTTCAAAGATCAGGAGAAATAGTGTTGTTGTGCACAATGCCTATGCAATGAGTGTAGAAGGCCAAGTACAACCTAACTTCCAGACTATAGAAGAAGCATAAGGAGTGTGCAGGTGAACTTGTTTCAAGTTGAAAGTTAAGAAGGTGCAGTGCTGGTAGAGACCAAGCTATTGGTCCTGTAGAAGAAGAGTTAAATGCTAAGCCTTTGGAAAATACCAAGAAATCCTTCATTGGAAGGAAAGAATAGATAATCGAGGAGGAGGATCTATAATTATTGTGACATCAACTGTTAGGAGAAATTCAAGCCATTGGATTCAAGTCCAGATAGGAGGAGGAGAAATGCATATGAAGGGAGAACAAATCCCTGTCATAGGATCTGAGTGTGAGGATCGAAAACCGTCAGATCCAGGTGAATGGTATAGGTTTTAACCCTCGAAGTCCTTCGTACTTCGTAAATTCAGAAGTTTTAAAATTTGTGTTGTGGAGTAGGCGAATCTCTCAAAGTCCTGAAGCCCAGAGTGAATTAAGGTTGTCCATCAGCAAGGATTCTTGTCAGTAGATCAGGGATAATTCAAATTTTTGACTATTCGGGAGAACATAGGCATGGAGTGTACAAAACTCCTAGAGCTCCGAAGAGAGGAGGAGATCCTCACCATTGATCGAGGGAGGACACATGGAGGAAGGAGAGGATCTCTGGTAATTTGACACTCCAGGATATCTGTGGAGAGGTGCTTTGGAAATCCCTGAATCCTGGAGCGCGAAGGAGACATGAATATTTGATCTTGGGAAGAGATGCCAGCCGTCTGATCAACCATTTCGACATTTGACACTTCGCGAGTGTAGTGTGTTGAAGCAGGGGAAACGTCCTAAAGCCCGAAGTCCCAAATTATACTTTCCTACCACAGATTTCAACGAGCGTTGTGGACCATTGATTCATGTTTTTATTCGGTGCTCTGCCAGTTTGGTGTTCAAAATGAATGGGGTATTGTGTTGTTGAAACTCCTGAAGCACAGGAGCTCCAAAATCTTGAATTTTTAGGGGAAAAGAGGCTTAGTCCATAGTTTTGGCCCACGATCTCTTGTAAGAATCCATTGGTGCTTAAAGATCCCCAAAATTTGAATTTTACTTTCGGGAAGAAAGGCATATGACCTGTGTATGGGATTTTGAGGGCTCAACATGGCCCCCAGAGCCAATTCGACTCCTTGATTTTGAACGATCCTAGATCGAGAGGTTGCACGGAGCCCAGGAGGGGGTGGGAGTTTGCATCATATAATATGGTATTAGTATGATATGGTATTGGTATTGGTATGGTATTGGTATGGTATAGTATTGGTATGGTATTGGTGATGGGCATGATGGGCATATTGGTAATGGGCATGCTCGTATGGTATTGGTATGCATATCATTTCCAATGCATACCATTTCCATGCAATGATATTGGTATTGGTATGGTATGGTATTGGTATAGGTATTGGCAATGCAATGGTATTGGTATTGGTATTGGCAATGGTATTGGTATTGGTGTGGTATGGTATTGGTATGGTATTGGTATGCATATCATTGCCAATACATACCATTTCCATGCAATGGTATGAAATGATATTGGTATTGGTATTGGTATGAAATGGTATTGGTATTGGTAATGGCAATGCATATTGGTATTGGTATTGGTATTGGCAATGCAATTGTATTGGTATTGGTATTGGCAATGGTATTGCTATTGGTATGGTATTGGTATGCATATCATTTCCATGCAATGGCATGCAATGGTATTGGTATTGGTATGCAATGGTATTGGTATTGGTATTGATATGCAATGGTATGGTATTGGTATGGTATGGGATTGGTATGGTATTGGTATTGGTATGATATGGTATGGTATGGTATGGTATGGTATTGGTATGGTATGGTATTGGTATTGGTGTTCATCAATGTATAGTTAATGAGACAGTATATCCCTATATTATGATGGATGTTTGGTAGTTCTCAGGGTATTCCATCCATGTTACAATGAAACCCTATTTGAAAACCTTTTATGATTGACCATGCGAGTCAATAGGAATTGTACCTAATCTTCCCATTCAATTAGGTGATAAGAGTGTCTTAGTAGATGTAGCAATTTTTATCACCCCTATTGACTTCAACCTTCTTCTTAGGTGCAATTATGTGTATTCCACGGAAGTTATGGCATATTTTCTCTATCATGTGATGAAATTTCAAAATGAAGGAAACTAGTAGAGGAATACACGTGGTGTATACTCAACTTAGTGAGAAAGGTAGGGAGTGGTGGATGTGATTGAATTAATGTTTGAAGGTCCCAACTACATAATGTGTTGTTTGATCCCAAGATAATTTGGATTTGTGGCCCTATTTTCCCTAACTTATTATATGATAATGTATTTGATTGGTGTGCTAAACATTATTGTCATTTTTGTGTAACAGGATCCAGTGGGGACCATGGAAAGAGGACATGGACAACATAGAACTACTAAATCACAGAGAGGAAAGTGGGTGGAAGAGGATATGACAACAAAATATGCAGATACAATAAAGGTAAGAATAAAAAGAAACCTCAACTAAAGGAGGAAGGTCTTTATGAATTCACAAATGATACAAAATAGAAGAGCTAAAGTCATTTTTTTCCATGTGGCCTTTGAGCTCAAACTTATCGGTTGAAAATGCACAATAATGGCAATTAAATGTGATTCTACGATCAAGGGAAAATTTTGAAAATTAGGATGGCCATGTGGGATAGGGATGTTGGATACTTTTCTTGTTGAAATTTTGGTTCAATGTAAATACACAGGGTCGTAAATTTATTTTTTCAAATCCAAAACATGATATCAATATGCCAAAAATGTGACTAAGTTGAGGCTTTTTGTTGCATAGAATATTCATTGAAATAATATAACTGGTGTACTAAACATTATTGACTATGTTGTGTATTACATGAGCCAAATGAGGCCATGGAAACATATCATGTCATATCAAATGAGGACACAACGGATGACGTAGGACATCGGGAACGGTAATTTTGACTTAACTTAGGAAAAACTGATCTGATGGCATTTTGTGAAACGTCCATGTTTTTTCATGAAATTATTAAATTTTATAGTGTATTATCCAATCTTGTCAGAAATTAATGCATGTTGTTGATTATTTTAGATGGATATTGGAGAAAATGTAGAGCTTGAGCATTCAACTAGAAAAAGAAAAAGATATTTACGTGGACGTGGACCTGGACCTAAAACTATTAAATAACGTAGAGGACATTGGGTGGAAGAGGATATGATAATGGATCCCGCAGACACAACAAATGATTGCATTGAACAAGAGTTTGGTCTGGACTATAGTACATGGGATGAATACTTTGAGAACATTTTTGTTTGTGGATGTTCTGTATGTCGTGGAAAGAAACAATTCAAATGAGCGATTGTACAAAGAAATTACATAGGTGATGAGCTTCCAGTGGGTATTATGCCTCCTACAATCGATTCAATTCCAATTGGAATTGTGGTAAGGAATTTTCCAATTTGATATAAATAATATGTATACTTCTTTTAAACATCGTTCATATTATTTAAATAATTAATTTTATTCTTAATGAATACTTGCAGGATAAATTTCATGGTTTAAAGTTTCCTGGATCACCGACTTCTATCCTAGAGGCCAATGATCATTTATCAAATGATACATCTAACAAAAATATGTGCACATATACCAGCTCTAAAGATGAGGATTTGATGAAAATAAGTAACAAAACATGAACCTCTTTAAAGATGCATAATTTTCTTAAAGACAAGGGGAAGATGGACTATATACTCTATGAGAATGAATTTGATCACTACTACATATGGGCTGATTATTCCATGAAAATTTTCCACGCTTCCACTAGTTTCATCATTTTTTTAAACATGGCGGGATTTTCGTGGATATTGCCATGCACGTTCGTCGCAATATTGACGAAAACATTAATTTAACCTAGTTGAGATTTTCGTCGCTATAGCGACGATCTTTCGTGGCAATAGCGACGAAAGTTTTACCTATCTCATTGGTCGGTGTTAACGGCTAGTTGACTATTTTATCTATATATACGTGACCTTAAGAGACTTTGTGACACAATTGCTATAGTTGTGACACTATTCTTGGCTTTTGTTTGAGTTGTTTATTTTTTTCGTCACCCACCGGTTGAACAAATCCAATTCTCGATCTACATAGCTCGGATTTTGAACTTGCAAGGTTAGTATGTTATTTTTTATTGATGTACTCATTTAACTTGTAATTTTTTTTTCAAATGTCCAAATTGCATTTTAGCTTATTTTCCTTGATGTATAATATGTGGTACCATATTTCATGTCTTTTGATTTTTGGATCTAGTTGGTGTATTCTATGGAAAAGGGTATGTGGATTCCATAATATTCTAGGTTTATGGAGATCCACATATCTTCCTCAGTGTAGATATAATATCTCTCTCTTTTCATTGATAGAGAGATACAGTGCTCTTGAAACTCAACCCTAATCCCGATTGAAATGATAATAATTTGATTGCTATATATTCCCTTCTTTAGCGGGGACTAATAAAATAAATAAACACTAACCCTAAACTTATGTTAGGTGTATATATCATTATTATATAAAGAAAACATTTGTACACATATGACCTTATTATAAAGATGTTATATATGTAGTCATGATGTTGATCCTCTACACATATGATCACCAACAATATAAAGATGTTGACCTTATTATAAAGATTTAGGTCAGTGTAAATAAACATATCATAATAGAAAGGAGTAGCCAAAATATAAAAAGATGACAACTTAATGATGTTTTGGTATGGTGTAGGTAAAGACAATTACTTGTCAGGGACAAGGAGTTGTCACAATGAATGAAAATGACCGGAAGCTTGCTCAGTTAAGAGCAACATTAGAATTGGTGATGGAAAAGAATTTGGCTACGCTTGCTATGATTAGAGGGCTTGCAAAATAGAAGACTTTAATAACAACAGCCAAAACATTGTAGGGAGAGGGCACGCCAAAGGGGGTTATGAATATAATCCCTTGGTAAGAGGATTCAATACTTAATGTATTCTACGTAATATCGGTATGTCATGAATTTTAGTAATGTTTCTTATCGATATTTTTATATTTTCTATACACCTTTTCTATGTTGTTTTAAATATATAGACGATGCCCCCAAAGTGTCGACCTCAAAGAGTTATTTGCAAAGTACTAGCAAAAATACTACTCTACATGGAGATGAACTTCGAGAAGTTAGAATATTGAGCTGTACGATCAAGTTATTAATGATGATATGGATGGAATAAAGGTTAGTGATTCAAATCGGAAGATGAGATACATAAGATTGATCCATTGCTCCAATGGATGAGGACAACCGGGATGATAGTCATGATGTTGATCCTCTACTCAAGAGAATCCGCGTCAACCTCTTTATGAAGGCTCAAGTACAAATCTTTTATCTGCTATATTGTTGTTGGTGAATTGAAGGTTTTGAATGGTTTTATCAAACACATAGCTATCCTCCACAAAAGATGCAAGGTATTTAATTTGTTAATTATTTATGCTTGCATGTTCACAAATACTTAAAAACCATTCAATTTTCCTATATATTGCTGTTTTTTCTAATTTGTAAATTAGTATTGGATGATATATTGATGATCAATATTGTTTACATGACTTATTATTTAGAATTTTGTAGATTGTTAGGTGATGTTATTATATTACCGGCGTCAAATATTTTTCCATACATATCGAGAAATATCGTGATTATGAAAGAAATTGGAATGGACTATCGGACTGATGATGCATGTCCTAATGATCATATCATATATCATGGACAATATGCATTAGAAAATGAATTCCACAATGTCAAATAAAGTAGATATCGAACCGATAAAGCGTCAAAGAAGGTGTCTTGCAAAGTTCTTAGTTATATTCCAATAATTCCACAATTGCAACGATTGTTAAGGTGCCAAAAATTGCCAACCTGATTACGCATTGAAGAACCACCGATGGTTACGCATTGAACTACGATGAAGAAAAGTAGCCAATTTTTGAAGAACATTAATGTTAGAGTTTAGTTGGCGTATTCAATGAAGTGTCAATCATTTGGAGATTCGTTCTATCTATTCGGTGTGGCTTGTTTTTGTTATAAACAACAACCTTCCTCCTTGGATGTCGATCAAGAGAGAGAACACAATGTTGGCAATGATTGTTCCAATTTAATTATCTTTTATTTTCTTTCAAAACATGACAAATATTTCATTTTCTTTGTTTAGATTGCATGGTAATTATTTCTTTATATATCACAAAATCTAGATAAGTATAATTAATAATGCATTAGGTTGAACCAATCGAGGCGGTACAGGGTATAAATATATGAAACGTATATATTGAGCCTCTCATTGATGAGTTATTGAAGTTATGGGTTAGGCGTCACTATTTATGACATCTCTAGACCAATAGGGCAAAGAGCGATTTCAATTCATGGAATACTATCATGGACAATTCGTGATGCTCCCGGGTTAACACATTTTTGTGGTATATTGTTACCAATTTTGTGATTTAATATTATATATCATTTTGAAAAAATCAGCATTATTTTAATTGTAACTCCAATTTGACTTTACATTTATTCATATATCTTGTAATTATTCAAACAAAGGGTAATTTGCATTCCCAGTTTATGGTCCTAGGATAAAATATAGATGATTCAAGGAGTTTAGCAAAGGAAGTGCTTGATGAGTATAGGCACTTTACGGCTGAACCATAGTTATCGAACTATAGATAAAGCAAAGTTCAATGGTAAAGAAGAAAACAAAAAAAAGCATGAAGAATGACACCTCACATCTATGGAGTTGGAATATATTAGAATCATCCCAAAGATTTATGCTGGTATTTATGTATGACCTATTATATAAATCTTTGGTTTATTTCATTAGTATTAATTTCATTTTGTCCCATTAATTAGTGTTAATTTCAATTTGCTGATGTTTCATGAATGTTATTAAAGGTACGAATGGGCTTCCATGAGGAATGAAAAGTTACCCGATCAAATTCAGTGGAGTGCCATACTACGAGCACCTACAAATAGTTCATTTGTTTGATACAATGCATATCGGGGAAGAATATAACAAAATTGTTATGGTGGAAGATATTAGATGGAAGGACTGACAAAGGGAGTGGAAGATTTGTTGTGACATCCGAGAAGCTAATCACTTATGCAAGGAGTGTTATTATTAATTCTAATGGCGATGAATTAAGTAACCAAAATACTAGTCTTCTGGTTAGTGACAGGTATGACAATATTGTAAAGAGGTCATTCGAATAATTAGGTTTCCGATGGGGTTTCGTCGAACATACAAAATATCTTAACTAAAAGGTGATTTTGGTGGGGTTAAAACACATGACTTGACATACATTCATTAAGGTAATTAGTTTAAGGTAATTAGTAGGTTATATATTTCCTTATTGGTACATTTTTTGGAAACAAATAATAATTATTTGTTTTTTTGTTAAAGTATGTTCTACCTTTATCTCTCTGATACGACTTTGACAACAGCTTATAAAACAAATTATTTATGTGCCAAGAAAATACATGAGGTAGTATTGTTTTATAAGGAAAATGCACTTCTTATGTATGAAAAACGTATATGCCTTGATATTTTTATTGCAGTGACATTTGTAGGTGGCTATCATCAAAGAAATCCATAAAGAAGATGATATAAGGTATTGGAAGGGAGAAATTACCCGACTAATGTGCCAAATGCAACAGTATCTACCTCAACATTTTTCAATGCAAGAACACTACCTCATACACCAAGTTAGAGAGATTCAGATTATGTGGACCAACACACACATGGTCGATGTGGATGGTAGAGAGAGGCAAGTTGAAGTCACTTAAGGCTTTGTTAGACAAAGAGCACGTCCAGAGGTTTCTATGGTTTAGGGGTTCTATGGTATATCAATGCATGGTGTATATTGAATAATATCTACCTAAATTTGCAGAAAAATATGAATGTGCCTCGCATTTGGCATCTCAAATCCATCAAAAAAATTTGAGGTCCTATTGGGGAAATTTGAAATGAGGACTGTGAAAGGTAATTATTAGATGTTGACATAGATTTAATATATTACACATCTATTAAATTATTCATTTATTAACAATAACTAATTAATGATTTTAAGTACATGCTATCATATAGTTCTCGAGAGTGGGATGCTTTACATTTATACATTGCAAACAACATTGATTGGAATGAGCATTGGATAGAATATACTGAAGAATACTTCAGTGGGTTATCATGGGAAGGGGTGAGTAAAGATGATTAAAACAACACATCGTCATCGAGATCAATTTCCCGATCTTACATCAAAGGACAAGTTGATTTAGCCTTTGGTTTAAAGATAAACAGGCAAGTTAAATTTGTTACCACATTTTTCTAGTTTTTCCCAATTTTCCAATGTATTTGGTTTGTTTAATTATTGAAATATATATATATTTGAAATAGAGTCTATGAGGATTATTAATTCACAATTTATTTTTACTTGTTGTCCATGTTGCAGTTGAAACATCATCCTGAGGCTATGTGTGGTGTAATGGTCGTAAATGTCGTATCAAAATGTTGGATGATAAGATGAAAACCTCAGATTGTGGGACAACTGCAATGTTTAAGGTCACCAACATTTCCTCTAGAAGTATTAGAAATCCAGAAGAAACTGAGAATATATACTATGGCCATTTGGAGGATATAGTGAGGTGTGATTTTTAAATTAAAATAGTTTGTTTGAAGTTAAATGGTACAGGCTACAGATGCATGAACGTGATCCTGAAGAACTGTTATTGAGCATGATAAATGGATTTACCATGGTTAATACGGATGGATTTTTGTTTGAGGTTAAATGGTACAGGCTACAGATGCATGAACGTGATCCTGAAAGAACTGTTATTGAGCATGATAATGGATTTACCATGGTTAATACAAGGGCATTTGAACCGGGTACAGAGCCTTATGTTCTTCCAAGTCAACGTGAGAAAGTATTTTACTCAGAGGTACCTGGTAAAGTAGGTTGGTCATACATTGTTAGATATGATCCAATAGGAAGATCAGTAAAGTACAATCATGTAGCCGAGGATGAAGATAATTATGAGGAAGAAGATCATGATTATGCAGATCAGGAGTAGGTGGCTCATGTAGTCGATGTGTCAGACGAAGAAGTTGAAGAAGTTGATCATCCAAATGTACGAGACGACAATCTCATTGACGATATCGATAACTATAGTAGCGAAAATGACGTTGATGATGATGTTGATAGGAATGAGCCTTTCACCAATATCGATTATGAACCAGATACTGATACAGATGTTGAGCTGGATGAAGAAGAAGATGATTGATATTTAACTGTTATTGAGCATGATAATGGATTTACCATGGTTAATACAAGGGCATTTGAACCGGGTACAGAGCCTTATGTTCTTCCAAGTCAATGTGAGAAAGTATTTTACTCAGAGGTACCTAGTAAAGTAGGTTGGTCATACGTTGTTAGATATGATCCAATAGGAAGACCAGTAAAGTACAATCATGTAGCCGAGGATGAAGATAATTATGAGGAATAAGATCATGATTATGCAGATCAGGAGTAGGTGGCTCATGTAGTCGATGTGTCAGACAAATAAGTTGAAGAAGTTGATCATCCAAATGTACGAGACGACGATCTCATTAATGATATCGATAACCATAGTAGCGAAAATGACGTTGATGATGATGTTGATAGGAATGAGCCTTTCACCAATATCGATTCTGAACCAGATCCTGATACAGATGTTGAGCTGGATGAAGAAGAAGAAGATTGATATTTAATTGTTGAAAAGAAGAGGTATGTGTTTATAACTTTTATACGATCTTTATATGTTTTTATTTTTTTGAAGGAGATGAACTTATCTCTTTTTTCCTTGCTATGCTCGAGGACATGGTTCTAAGTGGAGGCCATTTATTGTTGTGAGCTACACATGCAACAACTTATGGATCCTAATTTTAATGTACCATTTTATTGGTAGGCCCTCAAGAGCCAGTCATGCCAAAGGCTCCGATCAATAGGTCATTTTTGTCATGCTTGAATCCATGCCCAATGGTATATCTCTGATCTAAAGTTAGTTCATTTCCCTTTTCCTTTCTCATTTAGTCTCGTTGATCCATGATTGAAAGGATGTATCTTTCTTTATTCTAAATTTCACTCACTCCCACCATCATGGAGTGGTGTGCCATATCCTTAAATGGGTTGTTTCTGTAGATCTAGTGGCTTGGGATATTCTCTTTCTTCAAATGTCTTTGAGAATTCTCCAACTTCTCCTTTTC
>SNQJ01S0034417.1:32670-49873 GCA_010110895.2 Picea sitchensis | reverse complement strand
GGTAGTTAATGCAAGTAGATAGAATTTAATTCTAGATTAGACAGTTTAGAATGAGAGAGGGAAACTGGATATAGACACCCTCATTGTGTATTGTATCATTAGAGATTATGAAGAGCATAGAAGAAAAGAGCAGAGAGCTATGAAACCAAACTCCATGTACAGAAATTTTGAATTAATACAAGAAGGTATTGATTCAGACTCATGATGTTCAAATATTCTCTGTGTATGCATCTTTGAATGTTATGCTCATGAATGTTTTACTCTTTCTGTTATGAAATTTCTTTTATGCTATGTATGAATGGTTTCTTGTTGAATGTTTGAAACCTAAGAGAGAGAGAGTAAGGTAAATGAGTTTCAATTGTTTCTCTATCTGAGAAAGAGTTCCTGCAAGGAGTGCAGTTGAATTGTCTGCAAGGAGTGCGTTGACGAAGGGTTCAGAGGTTTGTCTTTGAAACCTCAGACTAGATAGCTTTTGTTTCTCATTCACTCAGAAGTGGAGTCAGGCACTGGAGCCATGCAAGGAGTGCGCAGGTTGAGTAAAGTCTCAGGGTTGTGAACGTGAGCGAAGTATTGAGAGACTGCTGCTACAGGTGTGTGCAGAGTCGAAGGGAGTCAAACACCTGAAGTGTTTGAAAGTCTGTCGCAAGGAGTGCATGCAAGGAGTTTTCTGAAAGGCTCAGAGTTGGAGGAAGATCAGAAGGATTTTGGACCTTCAAAAGAGTCGATGGAAGGCAAGAGGCCAAGCACCTTGGAAGTTTGAAGGAAGGCTTAGTGACGAGGGACCGTAGGAGGACGAGTTCCACAGAGAGAGACACCTTGTTTAGTTTGTGCAGAGGTTCTCAGAGGAAGAACGGACAGTCAAAATTCTCTGAGGATAAATCGCAAAGTTCCGTGAACCATTAGATCACATGGAAGAGTAGGGGAGTTACGACAAGTATTCCCAAAGGTCCTAAGCTCAGGAGGAGTAGGGTCATAGATCCAAGACAACAAGATTCGTTGGATCTACCCGTGGATTTCCATTTTGGGTTTTCGTAGATTGAAGTCCCAAAAATTTGGCAACAGGACTCACGAAATCACGAAACGCGAAGTCTCGGAGGGATAAAAGGATTGTGTGGGCCACAAAAAATAGCAGAGTGGATAGGTGGCACACTATTGACGTGGAATTCAACCACGTTGACCATTTCAAAGTTTCATGAGACGAAGTCCCGAAATCCTTGCATCAGGACTTGCGAACTCACAAAGTGCGAAGTCCCGAAACGGTGAAAAGCCTAGTTGTGGGGCCAGCGCCGGGAACGTGTCAGAGTCTGACATTTTGGGATTTCAGGGAATATAGCATTGGTATTTTAGGGTTCATGGAGCAGAGTTGCATGTAATCGCAACTCGCGAACTCACAAAAGCCGAAAAGCTGGAGTTGATATCAGAGTTTCAGAGTTTCGGGATTCGGGGGTCTGAGTGACCAGACGCTCGACCACAAGATTCACGATAGTGCGAAGTCTAATCTCCCGAAGTACAAGGGGGATTTCTTGAAGTTGAGTGTGGGTGCGGATTTCTCGAAAGGGAAATAGAAGATCCATTGCAAATCTCTTCGGGCCAGTGTAAGGGGGAAGATCCTATGTACGTGGACTTCCTGACCCGCGGGTTAGGGAGGGCTGCGTCAGGTTTTGGTATCAGAGCTCAAAAAGGTTATTTTCTTTCTGTAGCAGAGAAAAAGAGAATTCACCATGCCTCCAAGGAGAAGGGACAGACAAACACCCAATCCACCAGAGGAGAGGGAAATGCCGAGAAGAAGGGGTAGGCAGATGCCTGATCCATCCATGGAAAGAGAAATGTATGATTTAGATGCTAGACTTGAGGACATGGAGACAACGTAGAGATGTACAGTCAGTGTTGGGAATCTTAGTGATTCTGAAAGTGAAATTGAGGCTGAACATGAAGAAGAATTTTCCGCCAAAGATGCAGCAAACGAATGCTTAATTAGAGCTATTGCAAAAATGGGTGCAAGAGAGAAAATGGATATTCCAGTTTATGAGGGAATTCTAGATGCAGAGGAGATTCTAGATTGGATTAGAGCTCTAGACACATACTTTGACTATGAATATGTCAAAGAGGACAAGAAGGTCAAGCATGCTGTCACAAGATTAAAGGGACATGCAACATTGTGGTGGGATGAACTACAAGATGACAGATGTTGCAAAGGCAAGCAAAAGATCAAAAGATGGGACAGGATGATCGCAAAGATGAAGGCAAAATTCATCCCCAGGGGTTACCAGATTACTCTGTTTCGAAGGATGTAGAACCTGAGACAAAAGCTGATGACAGTGAAATAATACACTGAAGAATTCTACAAGCTGAACATCAGGGTAGGTCATCGGGAGAGCAATGATTAAAAAGTTGTCAGATACATGAATGGCCTGAGATACGACATTCATGATGAGATGAGCATGGTAACCATATGAATGGTGGAAGATGCTTATCAGATGGATCTAAAAGATGAAGAGAAGCTGAGCCAAAAGCAGGGCCAAGGAAGAAGTCATTCCAAAGGCAAATCAGTTGCCCAGAATAAATATCAGAAGCCCAAGGAGGACTGGAAGAAACCTCAGACTCGAACTGAGAGAGGTGGAAGCTCATAGCGAGGGAAATATACTAAACAGAGAGGGCAACATACTAAGCAGAGAGGAGATTATGTTGATAATAATACTTTTCCTCATACCAGAGGTAGAGGAAGACGAAGAGGTGGAGTAATAACATGCTTCACATGTGGAAAGAATGGGCACAAGTCTTACGAGTGTCCAGATAAAAAGAAAGAAGGAGGAGAGACTCACATAGATGAAGCACTGAGGTGAGATGTTGAGGTGGAAGATGTTGAAGGCGGAAGATCGCGGATGATGCGAAAAACTCTTTTGACACCAGAGAAGGAGGTGGAGAGTTCAGTCCAAAGAAACAAACTTTTCCAGACTGCTTGCAAGAGCAAGGACAAGGTATGCAAGGTCATTGTGGACAGTGGTAGCACAAATAATCTCGTTTCTACAGAGATGGTAGAAAAGCTAGAGCTGGAGACGATTGATCATCCAAGCCCATACAGAGTTTCGTGGCTACAAAAAGGACATCAGGTAACTGTCACTAAACAATGTTTAGTTGAATTTAAGATAGGAGGATACAANATTTTAAATATAATTTTGGTTTACTTGTAGTTTTTTTATAAAGAAGTATAACTATTTTAGAGAACCCCCATATACAAAGTCTTTATCCATATCCTCATTGTGGAAAATAAATTAGAAAAGATCCCTCACTTCATTCATTTCCACAATACTAACCTTATTGCTATCCCTAGTCCAAATACTAGTTCCTATTAAACAATGCATGAAGCTAATCCCAATAATCTAGACCCCTCTAATCCCACATGTTAGTGCAAGTATTATAAGGCTCCAAAGGATCCACTACTACAAAATGCTTATTCTTATAATAATAATTCACATCCAAATCCTTGTACATAGATGAGAAATTCCTTGATGATCCTAGGGTACACCAATATTTGGACACTTCTCCCCCCAAAAAAATAGTCCCTATTACAAACTCTATTGAAAAAGATCCCTCATTACTCATAACGACGAATGAAATTTATTCCCCTCTCTAAGTCTCCTTTTTACTCATAAGTCTCCTACATACTCTCTAAGTCTCTTACATACTCTTCCTCTTTTCCTAGTCCTTTTTTCCTAGTCCTTCACTTCTTTGGTCAGTTTTCAAAGATTTCCCCATTAATGGTCACATTCCATAGCTTGCAACTATGGAGCCCCTCCCAATGGTGACATCATATCTTCCTTTGATCATCTCTCCTCCACTAGTACCATTGGTATTTTCACCTCTACGCATGCATTGAACTTAGGTTGATGCATGTCGCCTCCTACGCTTGCATAAAATACCCCATTGATGTATACCACCTCTTGATGCAGGAGCATCCCAAGCGAGCCAATGCGGAGATAAAGGAAAACTGGAAAAGCGCCCAGCGCAAATTTTGAAAATGTCTTGAAACATTAATGAAGTCATCAAGTGGAGGCACACTTGTAAAATGTAAAAGGAACTTGAGCCATCCTCTCTCGTCCTTAGTAGGTAGAAGAAATTTATGATAATTAATGCAAGTAGATAGAATTTAATTCTAATTAGACAGTTTTAGAGAAAAAGAGGGAAACAGGATATAGACACCCTCATTGTATATTGTAACGGAGGATAGAACAGATAGAAGGGAGATTATGCCAATTGAGAGAATAGTAGTGAAGAACATTACCAAGAGAGAAGAGCATACAGAGCTGGAATAGAGAAACTGTGTTTGAAAAACACCCATGTACAGAGATTTGATTTAATAGAAGAAGTCTTAATTCAGATTCATGGCATTGTATTTGTTTCTTGTATGGGTATGCTAAATGGTATGTTCATGGTTTTACTCTTTCTGTCATGCGATTTCTTCTATTCTAAGTATGAATGATTTCTTGTTGAATGTTTGTAATCTGAGAGAGCGAGAGTAAGGGAAATGAGTTTCAATTGTTTCTCTATCTGAGCAAGAGTTCCTACAAGGAGTGTAGTCGAATTGTCTGCAAGGAGTGCGTTGACAAAGGGTTAAGAGGTTTGTTTCTGAAAGCTCAGATAAGATAGATTTTGTGTTGATTCCCACAGAAGTGTAGCTAGGCACATGAGCCGTGCAAGGAGTGCGCAGGTCGAGTAAAGTCTTAGAGTTGCGAACCTGAGTGAAGTATTGAGAGATTGTTGCTACAGAATGTGCGTAGAGCCGAAGGAAGTTCGAAACTTGAGAGTGTTTGAAATATTCCACAAGGAGTACGTGAAGGAGTCTTATTCAAGACTCAGAGTTGGAGAAATCCCAGAAGGGATAGAGTCTCCACAGTCATCGAAGGAAGCACAGGAGATTATGCATTTGAACAGTGAGAAGGCGTCGCAAGCAGTTGAGTACCGTGTGAAAACGACTTGGTAAAAAGTTGCAGAAGTCCTTGTGAAGGAAAGAGATGGACGGTCGAAATTCTCTGTGGAGGATTTGCGAAGTCCCATGAGCCATCAGATATCACAGAAGAGCAGGGGAGTTACGACGTGTATTCCCAAAGATTCAAGCTCGGGAGGAGTAGAGCTGTAGATTCAAACCAACAAGAGCTGTTGTATTTTACCGTGGATTCCTATTTCTGGGTTTCGCGAGTGGAAGTCCCGTAATCTCTGCAAAAGGACTGGAAAAATCACAAAATGCAAAGTCCCGAAGGGACGAGAGGATTGTGTGGGCCATAGAATCAGCAGGGTGGACAGGTGGCGCACTATCGACACATAATTCAAATTTCGTTGACCATTTCGGGGTTTCGTGGGGTGACATCCCGAAATCCTTGCATCAAGATTCGCGAAATCGCAAAGTTCAAAGTCCCGATGAAGGGAAGGGCCATTGAAAGGTCAACCTTGCGAGCACATCAGAGTTTCGGTAATTCAAGTTTCAGAAGTCGAGGGGATGAGTTGCTTGACATCGCAACTCTCGAAATCGTGATAAGGAGAAATCCGAAATAGAGAGAGAAAAGGAAAAGCGTCATAACTTTGGGTTTCGGGGGTCTGAGAGATAAGACGGTTGACCACAGGATTCGTGGAATCGCGAAGTCCGATCTCCCGAAGCGCGAAGGGAGATTCCAAGAGGTTTTGTTTTGGGTGCAGATTTCCTGAAAGGGAAATAGGAGAGCCATTTCCAGGAGCTCTTCGGGCCAGTGGAAGAGAAAAGATCCTGTGTACGTGGACCTTCCGACCTGCGGGTTGAGGAGGGTTGTGTCATCATCATTTGGTATCAGAGCACAGAAAGGTTTCTTTGCTTTCTGTAGTAGAGAAAAGGAGAATTCACCATGCTGCAGAGAAGAAAGGACAGGAAAACACACGATCCACCAAAGGACAGGGAAATGCCGAGAAGAAGGGGTAGGTAGATGCCTGATCCAGCTATAGAAAGGGAGATGCGTGATTTACGTGCTAGACTTGAAGACATGGAGACAACACAGAGGTGTACAATCGGTGTTGGGGATCTTAGTGATTCCGAAAGAGAAATTGAGGCTGAACATGAAGGGGAAGAAGTTGCAGCCGAAGATGCAACAAACAAACGTTTGATTAAGGCTATTGCAAGAATGGGTGCAAGAGCGAAAATGGACATTCCAGTTTATAAGGGAAATCTGGATGCAGAGGAGCTTCTAGACTGGATTAGAGCTCTGGACACATATTTTGACTATGAAGATGTTGAAGAGGACAAGAAGGTCAAACATGCTGTCACAAGATTAAAGGGACATGCAACATTGTGGTGGGATGAACTATAAGCTGACAGACGCTGCAAAGGCAAGCAAAAGATCAAAAGTTGGGACAGGATGATCGTGAAGATGAAGGCAAAATTCATCCCTAGAGATTATCAAATTACTCTGTTTCGAAGGATGCAGAACTTGAGACAGAAGCTGATGACAGTGAAAGAATATACTGAAGAATTCTACAGGCTGAACATCAGGGCAGGTCATAGGGAGAACGATGATGAAAAGGTTGCTAGATACATGAATGGTTTGAGATACGACATTCAGGATGAGATGGGCATGGTAACCATCCGAATGGTGGAAGATGCTTATCAGATGGCTCCAAAAGAGGAAAAGAAGTTGAGCCGAAAGCAGGGTCAAAGAGGCAGAAGTCAGCCCAAAGAAAATTCAGTTGCCCAGGATAAAAATCAGAAACCCAAGGAGGACTGGAAGAAACCTCAGACTCGAACTGAGTGAGGTGGAAGCTCACAATGAGGGAAATATGCTAAACAGCAAGGGAAACATACTGAACAGAGAGGAGATTATGTTGATAATAATATTTTTCCTCGTACCAGAGGTAGAGGAAGAGGAAGAGGTGGAGTAATAACATGCTTCACATGTGGAAAGAATGGGCACAATTCTTACGAGTGTCCAGATAAAAAGAAAGAGAGTGGAGAGACTCACATCGCCGAAGCATAGAGGCAGAATATTGAGGAAGAAGATGCTGAAGGCGGAAGATCCCTGATGATGCGAAAAGCTCTTTTGACACCAGAGAAGGAGGTGGAGAGTTCAGTCCAAAAAACAGACTTTTCTGGACTGCTTTCAAGACCAAGGACAAGGTATGAAAGGTCATTGTGGATAGTGGTAGCATATATAATCTTGTTTCTACAGAGATGGTAGAAAATCTGGAGCTGGAGATGATTGATCATCCAAGCCCATACAAAGTTTCGTGGCTACAAAAAGGACATCAGGTAACTGTCACTAAACAATGTTTAGTTGAATTTAAGATAGGAGGATACAATGATAAGATACTCTGTGATGTTATTCCCATGGATGTTTGTCATCTATTGCTGGGTAGACCATGGAAATATGACAGGAATGTGATTCATGATGGGAGAATGAACACATACACCCTAGAGAAGAATGGGAGGACTCNGTTTGTCATCTATTGCTGGGTAGACCATGGAAATATGACAGGAATGTGATTCATGATGGGAGAATGAACACATACACCCTAGAGAAGAATGAGAGAACTCACATGTTGCTTCCAATTAAGGATAAGGAGGTGAAACCGGAAGTAAGTAACATTGTACTTCTCATGAGTGGGAAGGAACTTCTTATAGAGGTTAAGAAGAAGGAAGAACCACAATTCATTGTGGTCAGAAAACTGAAAATTGTTTTGACCAGCACAAGAGTAGATGATTTACCAGAAGAGGTTCAGGAACTACTGGAAGCATTCGCCGACATAGTAGTGGACGAATTACCTCGTTCATTGTCACCCATCAGAAGTGTGAGTCATCATATTGATCTCATATGAGGATCTAGTTTTCCAAACAAATCCGCGTATAGATTGGCACCGCAAGAGAATGAAGAGGTTAAAAGACAAGTCCAAGATTTGTTGGACAAAGGATTGGTTAGGGAAAGCTTGAGTCCATGTGTTGTTCCGACAGTACTCAGTCCAAATAAAGATGAAGGTTGGAGGATGTGTACTGACTCGAGGGCGATTAACAAGATAACCATCAGGTACAGATTTCCATTGCCAAGGATGGATGATCTGATGGATTGCTTGAGTGGAGAAAAATTCTTTTCAAAGATTGATTTGAAAAGCAGTTATCATCAGATTCGCATGAGAGAATGTGATGAGTGGAAGACAACATTCAAAACCAACGAAGGGTTGTATTAATGGCTTGTTATGTCGTTTGGCTTAACAAATGTGTCGAGTACCTTCATGAGGTTGATGAACGAAGTCCTAAAGGAGTTCATCGGAATATTTGTTATCGTATATCTGGATGACATACTGGTTTTCAATAAAACAATGGCTGAGCATTTGAAACATTTGGCTACAGTGATGGAGAGGTTACAGCAGGAGAAGCTATTGATAAACATGAAGAAGTCCTCATTCATGAAGACAGATCTCATTTATTTGGGGTTTGTTATTTCTGTAGATGAGTTGAGGATGGATCCAGATAAGGTGGAGGTAATCAAGAATTGGCCATCACCGAAAAATACCTTTGAGGTGAAAAGTTTTCATGGATTGGATAGTTTCTACCGAAAATTCATCAGGAATTTCAGTGGGATTCATGCACCGATGATGGATACAGTGAAGAAAAGACACAATTCTTTTCACTGGATAGAAGAGGCTGACAGAGTTTTAATCTGTTGAAGAGGAAGATTACGGAACAACCAATTTTGGTGTTTCCGGATTTCCAAAAGACATTTCAGGTGAAATGCGATGCAAGTGGATTTGCAATAGGAGCAGTCTTGAGTCAAGAGGATAGGCCAATAGAATACTTCAACGAGAAGCTGAATGAAGCGAAAGTGAAATACTCCACTTATGATAAGGAATTTTATGCTATTATACAGGCATTGAAGAAATGGAGGCATTACTTGATCCCGAAGGAGTTTGTCTTATACAGTGACAATCGTACATTGCAGTTTGTGACTCAATAGGAAAAGTTGAATTAGAGACATGTTAAATGGGTTGAATATATGCAAAATTTCACTTTTGTGATTAAACATATTTCTGGTACTGCTAACAAAGTTGTTGATTCTTTGAGAAGGAAGTGTTTGCTATTGCAGGAGTTCAAAGTCAAAACATTTGGTTTTGATGACCTCGGGGACATGTACAGGGATGATCCAAATTTTAAGGAGGCATATGAAGAAACTGAGAATTCAATTCTCAGAGATAGAAGCAAATGGACAGAATACATGATCCAAGAAGGATTATTGTTTAAAGGTAATCAACTTTGTATTCCGAAATGCTCCATGAGGGAGAATTTGCTGAAGGAAAAACACAGTGGATAATTCGTAGGGCACTTTGGTCACGAAAAGACATTCACGAAGTTGAACGAGTCATATTTTTGGTCTGGAATGCGAGCAGACATCAAGAGATATGTGGACAGATGTAAAATTTTCCAGCATTCGAAGGGAAGGAAACATAATGCAGGGTTTTATCAACCATTGCCCATACCAGAGAGGCCATGGGATGCAGTCAGCATGGATTTCATATTGGGGTTGCCAAGAACACAAAGGGGTTTCAACTCAATATTTGTGGTGATGGATAGATTTTCCAAGATGGCACACTTCATTCCATGTCAGAAGACCAATGATGCAACTCACATTGCGAATCTGTTTTTCAAAGAAGTCATTTGACTTCACGGCTTACCAAGGAGCATAGTTTCGGATCAAGACACAAAGTTCATAGGGCACTTTTGGAGGACCTTATGGAAGAAGCTGGGAACTAATTTTTCATTTAGCTCGGCTTATCATCCTCAGACAGATGGACAGACATAAGTGGTGAATAGGAGTCTAGGAGACTTGCTGAGAAGCTTGGTGACAGAACACCATTGCTAGTGGGACAACATATTACCACAGGAAGAATTTGCTTATAACGACTCAGTTAACAGGAGAACAGGGAAGAGTCCATTTCAGATTGTCTATGGCATACAGCCGAGAGGAATTTTTGAGATGAGGGATTCAGAACATATTGCAACTAGGAGCGCTAGTGCAGAAGAATTCGCAGAGGCGATGAAGGAACTTCATAGCCAGGTGAAGGAGCGTTTGCAAAGTTCGAGCCAGGAATATAAGCATAGAATAGATTAGCACAGGAGACAACTTCAGTTTGAGGTTGGTGATTTGGTTTTGGCACATTTAAGAAAGGAAAGGTTCCCAAGAGGAACACATAATAAGTTGAATATGAAGAAAATTGGACCATGTAAGGTCTTAAAGAAATTTGGGGAAAATGCTTACGAGATTGAATTACCAAATGGGATCGGAATTTCTCCAATATTCAATATCTTAGATTTGTACCCATATAAATTTCAGGAAGCAGGGACAGGAAATGAACAGGCATAGGTCCAGTGGACAAAGAAAATGCCAGTTGCAGATAAACCGCAGATGGAGCACATACTGGACAAAAGGGTCAGCAAGAAGACCAAGCGAAATAAATAATTTGAATATTTGATCAAGTGGAAGGGCCATCCAGTTGAAGATGCCAGCTGGGAGAACGAAGAAGAGATCCAGAGGCATGGAAAAACCATACGCGAGCTCATGGACAGGATCCCATGAAAATTTTCAAGCCAGGGAGTATGATGCAGGAGCATCTCAAGCGAGCCAGCGCAGAGACAACGAACAACTGGAAAAGTGCCCAACACAAATTTTGAAAATGTCTTAAAATATTAATGAAGTCATTAAGAAGGAGCACACTTGTAAAATGTAAACGGACCTTGAGCGATCTGCTCTCTTCCTTAGTAGGTAGAAGGAATTTATGGTAGTTAATGCAAGTAGATAGAATTTAATGCTAGATTAGACAGTTTAGAATGAGAGAGGGAAACTAGATATAGACACCCTCATTGTGTATTGTAACATTATAGATTATGAAGAGCATAGAATAAAAGAGAAGAGAGTTGTGTAACCGAACTCCATGTACAGAAATTCTGAATTAATACAAGAAGGTTTTGATTCAGACTCATGATGTTCAAATATTCTCTGTGTATGCATCTTTGAATGTTATGCTCATGAATGTTTTACTCTTTCTGTCATGCAGTTGCTTTTATGCTATGTATGAATGGTTTCTTGTTGAATGTTTGAAACCTGAGAGAGAGAGAGAGTAAGGGAAATGAGTTTCAATTGTTTCTCTATCTGAGCAAGAGTTCTTGCAAGGAGTGTTGTTGAATTGTCCACAAGGAGTGCGTTGACGAAGGGTTCAGAGGTTTGTCTCTGAAAACTCAGACTAGATAGATTTTGTTTCTCATTCACTCAGAAGTGCAGTCAGGTACTGGAGCCATGCAAGGAGTGCGCAGGATGAGTAAAGTCTCAGGGTTGCAAACTTGAGTGAAGTATTGAGAGATTGCTGCTGCAGGTGTGTGTAGAGTCGAAGGGAGTCAAACACCTGAAGTGTTTGACAGTCTGCCACAAGGAGTGTGTGCAAGGAGTTTTCTGAAAGGCTCAGAGTTGGAGGAAGCTCAGAAGGATTTTGGACCTTCGAAGGAGTCGAAGGAAGGCGACAGGCCAAGCACCCTGGAAGTTTGAAGGAAGGCTTAGTAACGAGGGACCGTAGGAGGATGAGTTCCATGGAGAGAGATACCTTGTTTAGTTTGTGCAGAGGTTCTCAGAGGAAGAATGGACGGTCAAAATTCTCTGAGGAGAAATCACAAAGTTACGGTGAGCAGGGGAGTTACGGTGAGTATTCCCAAAGGTTCTAAGCTCAAGAGGAGTAGGGTCATATATCCAAGCCAACAAGAGTCGTTGGATCTACCCGTGGATTTCCATTTTGGGTTTTCGTAGATTGAAGTCCTGAAAATTTGGCAACAGGACTCGTGAAATCACAAAACGCGAAGTCCCAGAGGGATAAAAGGATTGTGTGGGCCACAGAAGATAGCAGAGTTGACAGGTGGCACACCATCGACGTGGAAGTCAACCACGTTTACCATTTCGGAGTTTCATGAGACGAAGTCCCGAAAGCCTTGCATCAGGACTTGCAAACTCGCGAAGTGCGAAGTCCTGAAACGGTGAAAAGCATAGTTGTGGGGCCAGCGCCGGGAACATGTCGGAGTCTAAAATTTTGGGATTTTGGGGAATATAGCATCAAGATTTTGGGGTTCGTGGAGCAGAGTTGCATGTCATCGCAAATCGCGAACTCGCGAAAGCTGAAAAGCCAGAGTTGATATCGGAGTTTCAGAGTTTCGGGATTAAGGGGTCTGAGTGACCAGACACTCGACCACAAGATTCACGATAGTGCGAAGTCCGATCTCCCAAAGTACAATGCGGATTTCTTGAAGTTGAGTGTGGGTGTGGATTTCCCAAAAGGGAAATAGAAGAGCCATTGCAAATCTCTTCGGGTCAGTGTAAGGGAGAAGATCATGTGTACGTGGACTTCTTGACCCGCGGGTTAGGGAGGGTTGCGTCAGAAGCTCATAGAAATAACCACCTTGTAAGTATTCTTGATTATATCCTTTGAATACTTTGGATTCCTAATTATTTGCAGTTGAATTACTTGTTTGTTATTATTAGAAAAACTAGGGAATTTGAATCTATTTTAGTAATAGTAATTTAAATTGTGATTTTTAAGGCAAAGATTATTTATAGCAGCTAGCCTTCATTTTTTTTTTTGTAAAATTACAAATCTAGTAATAGTTAACTGGGTTGTGATTTAATAGTGCAAATAGCCCAAGTTCATAGTAGTTTTTGACATTTTCACAGAGATCTGAGAGAATCTACGAATTAATTTGGTTGAAATTCTTGATTCCAAATGTCAAGTGAGGAAACATCTCAAAAGATGAAGAACTATGGATTATCAGAATACACAGACTTCTAGATAATCGATACAATAGTAATGAATTAAAAACAAACATAATTATCTTTTTTAATTGTATAACCAGTGGGCACTCATAGCCTAGAGAAATAAATTAGCAAAACCACCATGGAAATTTAGCTTATAGTAAATATAGAGATTGAACTGAGTGAAATGAAACCTTAGTTTCCACAAAACAATAAACTAACAATTTAAGGCAGAAAAACAATGAGATAGATGTTGAGCTTGGAGTAGATACATGAGTGGTGGGAGTGTAACATTAACAATTATATAAAAAATACACAAGGATAAATCGACTAGCTCTATCTCAAGCATGATCATGATTCCTTACAGAAACTTACGAGAATTTTCTCCAAAAGAAATAAGAAAATACATCAATCGACCTACTAATGAGTAGACACACCGTGGACGAAAAATTAATGATAAAAATAATCAATGGAGGATGTACAAAATTGTACCAGTGGGTTTAGATAACGTCTCAATAATATTTTCAAGAACAACTAATTCAAGACAAAAAATCAACCGACATAGTCAAAGAAAAATTATATATTAATCTTCATGATAGTTTATTTTGCACTATACCTTCTCTGCTACATAAATTCTTGTTAGACAAAGGAGTTGGTCAATTGTTGAATACTGACCTCCTCTTACTATTCAAACTCCTTAGTATTCAAACTCAAAATTCTAATTGGGAGGAATGCCAAAGCAAGTGAGAAGAATTACTATATTCCCATTGCAAAGATAGACATGAAGCCTGGAATTTATTCTTACAAAAATGAGAATGGAAACTTTTGCTAACATCGTCGACTTCGAGTAAGTTAGGCTGGTGATGGGGTGGTTGATGATCTATGAGATGCCATATTTATATCTGACCAAGATGAAGAGAATGATTCCATAAGAAAGGAGGAAGATAACTAAAATAGAATATACACTAGAAGAAAAATTGAAAATAAAGACTGTACGTCGAATGCAATATCACAAATCCTCACCTAATATTCAAAAATTGGAATGGAAAAAAAGAGAAATGAGGAGAGAAGAAATTCGTAATGCGAGGGGTCCCCGTATTTCAAATATAAAAGAATCCCAAGAGTGGCTGATCAGTAGAACACTGGACCCCAACGTTCCCGTGAGAGTAAAATTCTATAGTTGGTAAAGGCAAACATTTGCACCCTTCAACTAGTAGACAAAAAAAAGTATGAATGTTGATGACTCGGGCCATGTGATACATCGATCTCCCATCATATATTCTAGTCCCCATATAATATACTTCCTCCATCAAATACTTCATATAGATCATCAATCCTCCAAGGTGTGTTATAGAGGCACGCATTGGCACCCTTCAACTAATAGACACATAAAAAAGTATGGATGTCGATGACTCAGGCCCTGCCACACATTGATATCCCATCATAGATTATAGTCCCCATATAAGATACCTTCTCCATAAAATATTTCATATAGGTCATCAATCCTCCAAGGTGTGGTATATAATGGATGAAAATGACAACATGCATGACAAGCCTCCAAGGTCTGTTATAGAGGCAGGCATTGGCAGCCTCCAACTAATAGACACATAAAAAATTATGGATGTTGATGACTCAGTCCCTACCACACATCGATCTCCCATCATAGATGATAGTCCCCATATAAGATATCTTCTCCATCAAGTACTTCATATAGATCATCAATCCTCCAAGGTGTGGTATATAATGGATGAAAATGAAAACATGCATGATAGAATTTCGATTGGAATTATAGAAATATATCAAAGAAGGAATGAGAGTAAAGAAGAAGAAAACATGATCCTTCATATTAAGGATATCTTGGACTCATCTCCCCTACCAAATGTACTTATTTAAGAATAAGAATCTAGATTAGTGAATAGTCATGAATAACCAAAGTGTTAATTTGAAAGATGATTTATCAAATACATAGATAAAATTTGCTAGATAGATGAAACAATCCCACTTAACAAGGAAATGAAAACATTGACGAAGTCGATTCAAAATAGAATTTAGCAATTGGTTGTGTGAGTTGAGTAGATAAACCAATAATCGACCTGAATATTCGAAACATAATCGACTTCATTATCAAATCTTTCAATTGATTGACAAATGAAAACTCCCCTAATAAATCCATTTCCAAAACCTATGGCCAAATAAAATATGGGGCTAAATCACATCCTTATTTATGAGGGAGATGAGGATCACAAATGACACTAGTTAGTTTGTGATAAATTTTGGGACATTGTTGATGTTACATATGAATACGAATAGACGACTCAATTTAGTGTAGAATTGTGAGATATAGTGCTCAAATGGTTCATCAACTACACAAACACTATAAGGAGGTCAAAAGAAGATATCAAGAACAAATTCCTTATATTCTTCAAATCCCAAGACATTCAGCATATGGAAGTGCAAAAGATCAAATAGATCAAGAAAATCCTAGGAGAAACAATGTGTGAATACAATAAAATATTTAAGTATCTACTCAAACATATTCCTTCTATCATTAACGAAAATCTCCTAGTCCAGTGGTCTATAGCAAGACTTTTGTAGAAAATGAGAGAACCACTTTCAATGCACGATGCCCAGACATGTGAGGAATCCTTGTAAAGGGTGAGATGCATAGAAACAAATGATTATGGACCATCGAATTCCTTGTCAATTAAAAGAAGGATAGAAGAAAAAAATGGAAATTTTACAACAATCTTTGAAGAACATGAATCTTAGAAAAAATGAACTTCGGTGCACCCTTTGTTCGAGCGAAGGACACATGAAAGGATATTGATAATTTAATGATTCAATGGATATAGACCTTCACCTTCATAGATTTTCAAGTTGAAATATACTTTGACATATGTAAAGCTTTGAAAAGTCACAACACAAGAGAATGTCCTCATATTTTGAAGAATTCCAAACCCAAGTGGTGTCACATCTATGAGGGGAACAACCATATGATGCAAGAGTGTAGGTTGGACAAGTGTAATAAGTGTAAATTTCATATTTTATATCACACTCATTTGACTAAACAAAATCATGACCAAGGGGATACAAATGGATACCAAGGACGAGGAATAGTTCGTTATCAAGGAAAGGGAGGTTTCAAAATAGGTATTACTACTTCATTTTCAAGAAAGACAACCATATTAGCTTTGATTGTCCCATTATAGATAATATTTACCTATAATTTTGTACTATATGTGGAGTGGGAGATCACTCACTCGAAGACTATCCAATAGTTTTATAGAAAGTAACAAACAAAAGAAATATACATATTTTACACATTTTGCCAAAAAAGTAAGTACTCAATTCAAAGAATAGATCTACATGTCAATACAAGGTTGGGAGAAGATAAAATTACATGAACAAATAATCTCCAATTTGACAATTGGGAAATAAAAACACCTATTCGGACTTGCAACTAGAGGAGCAACTAATGCGGGAAACACTCAAATTTTTCAAGAACATTGATCATGGAAAATCCATTGGAAGTAGGTGAAGTAAGTAGAACATGTCACACACTAAATATGTTGTCTTGAATGAATTCCTTCATCTTTTAAAAGAAAAATAGTTGGTCGGTTGAATCGTTGAATACTCAACATCATAAGGAAATATAAGGAAGACTAATGCCCTTATGAAATCCTTCTACAACTGTCGCAATATAAATATATCAATTATTATGACCCCCAAGTTGATCTTGAAATTGACAGAAACATCGTCCAGTAGGTCATCATTGATTTTATGTCACAAGTTAATATTATTCCTCAAGACACATGGATAAAATTTGGAAAACTTGCACTTGCATCTACGTTGAACTATATAAATTTGGAAGATCAACGATTCATCGATCCAATCAGAACTTTCAAAAATGTAAAAATGCATATAATGGGAATTCTAACTTTGATTGAATTTGAAGTGATTGACTTGTTTGAGGGAATCCCCGCATATTCCCCATTAGAAGGTCGACCTTTGGGATGAAATATGAAAGCCACTATCTCTAGAGAGAAAGATAGGATCAAACTCAAGGGAAGTGGTAAAAATATTATGATATAGATAAAATATGCGAAACAAACAACCGGTGAGGCTACGCTCACTTCTCTATTATTCAATGAAAACAGATTACATCCTTATATAGGAAACGACTCTACCGAGTCGGTTACATGAAAAACAAAGACAACTAGACTCTTAACTAAGAACTGACTCTTAACACGCCTACAACTGACTCTCACAACGGAAGCTTATAACTAGTGCTTACAATTGGTGCTTACAACTGACGCTTTCTCCATTATTTCCAATTCTCCCCCTTAATGGAGAATGGATTGACTTCTACACCTAACATCTCCCTAAACAATTCAAACTTAATCTTTCCA
>SNQJ01S0034417.1:14569-30327 GCA_010110895.2 Picea sitchensis | reverse complement strand
CACAAGCAACCTTCTCATTCTTTAACATGGGAAGTCCTTCAACCATATTCTTTTTCTGTAATAACAATAAATCAGGATGATTGATGTGTCCATACCTTTGATGCCAAAGAATCTTTGTTGGTATAACTGCAGAAGTCAGTGCATGATGTGCTTTGCTGGTAACATCAAGTTTGTATAGGCCTCCTACTCTGACTCATGTTTCAATAGTTTGGAAGTGGTCCAGCAGATACTTCACTATGCAATAATTCTTGAAGAATTCAACCTTCAAGTTCTGATATGTAATGGTGGACACAGAGATCAATTTTTTATTTATTCCTGGCACATACACCACATTGCAAATGTGACCAAAAATACCATTCGACAATGTCACGGGAATGTCTCCATATCCCTTGATCTGATGAGCACAGTCATCTCCAAGATATATGCTGGCACCATTATGTGTTTCTTTAAAAATAACATACCAATTTTTATTACATGTCATATGTATTGATGCTCCAGAATCCACAAACCAGGCATCAAAATCATCTGTTTCATCAAATAAAGAAGCGTTAGACACAACAAACTAAGATCCTGTGAGTCAAAATTCGGGGGTTCATCAATATCCTCACTAGCAATAAATAATCTGAGATCTTGATTTGAAGATTTTTCTGCATAATGACCTGAATGTGTTGTAGGTTTATTCCTAGCCTCATCACTTTTCTTCTTATGATAGTCTTTAACCATATGTCCAGGTCGACCACAATAAAAACAACTCTTAGACTCATTCCTGTCAGATTGCATACCTTGATTTGGAGATTGTCTTCTCTGTCATGAACTGCCTCTCTGCCATGAACTTCCTCCTCTGCCTCTTACTCCTAATCTCCCTCTCGAAGATCTATTATTTGACCACAGTGCCAAATCTTTACTCTGAGGCTTCAGATTCTCACGCCTCTCTTCCTCTTGCAGCAAAATACCTGTCAGTTCTTCAAACGTAGGAGGTTTCTCCCTTGCTACGAGACCTGTTTATGAACATATAATAATCTTCTAGAATACCATCTAAGGTAATAGTGACCAGATCAGTCTTGGAAACAGTTTCCCCTATATTTACTAGCTTGTTTTTCACCTCTTTAATACGACCCAAAAATGAACTAACAGATTCATTTCCATCCATCTTAATGCCTAGAAATTTAGTTTTCAGGAACAAAATGCGATTAGTGTTGCTAGTTTCATACAATGCTTTAAGAGTTGTCCATGTTGCAGCAGAAGTTGTAGCATCTCTAATATGTGGAATTATGTTATCTTTAACTGACATGCGCAACAATACCTTTGCCTTGTTTTCACACTTCTCCCAGTCTTGGATTTGTGTTGCTGTCTCACCGGCAGCCGCATCAGGTTTCAGTTTAGTTCCCTTCGCAGTGTTACAGACACCATAGCCCTCCATGAGCGTCTGCATCTTGAATTTTCAGTTAATGAAATTTGAGCCATCTAGCTTGTTGGCTTCAATGAGGTAGGTCTCCGCTAGAGGATTTGCCATCTCTGCAAGTTAGTCTCTACAAGTGAATCACCAAAGATCTGCAACTTTTTGTCGAATGTTGAGCACTCCGTCGCTCTGCCTTCGGATCCGTTGATCCAAATCTACCTGCAAATCGTGAAATGGAGGATCTTCACGGCAAAACTCCACTATTTTCTCACGACCCTTTTCAACTAAACCAGCTCTTGGATGATTCGTACACTTTCCAACAAGGAGGTATGCTCACGCTGCAGTTGATTCATTTCTCACATTTCCCATGCTATCCATGCTATGCCTTCACGATTTATCAATAAAACCTCCATGCATGAAAAAAAAATATAACCTTCACGGCTTGCCCTCCAAAAATGTTTCTGCACGCTATCCAGGCCCTCTCCCCATGGCTCTAATACCAAGATAAAATATGCGAAACAAACAACTGGTGAGACTACGCTCACTTCTCTATAATTCAATGAAGGCGGATTACATCCGTATATAGGGAAAGACTCTACCAAATCGGTTACATGCAAACCAAAGACAACTAGAATCTTAACTAAGAACTGACTCTTAACACGCCTACAACTCACTCTCACAACTGAAGCTTATAACTAGTTCTTACAATTGGCACTTACAAGTGACGCTTTCTCCATTATTTCCAAGTGATACCTCTCAACCCAAAAGAAGGAATAAAATGGGCCAAAACATGGGATGAATATCAGGAGGCCCGATGGTTATATTAGATCGTGAATGAATAAAGAGACACTACTGAATTGAATGCAGAAGGTGGAATTTTTGTAGGTTCACCCTTGTGCATTTTTCAAAATTTGGATACATAATTATATAATTGGAAACTGGAGAATTATGATTCAAATGAAAAGGAGTGTCGGTCGATAGAATAAATACCTATTAAAATATGGTGCACATGCTTCTCCATCAAATCATTACCCATCGGTTTACGAAAAAAATATAAAGCAAATACCAACTCTCCTTTTGACTGAGTTCAAGTTGGGTCCACCACTTCGGTTCACTTAGATGATTTTTTTGTTATATCACATAGACAAAGCTTCAAAAGCAGCGAGGGAACACGGTCGAATAAAAATACTTGTTGAATATTTCACTGTCCAAGCTACTCGTTGGTGGGAGATTCATGCTGCTCACCTAAAAACATAGAAAAATTCCACGACATATTTTGTAGAGTGTTTTGGAGGCAAGGAATTATCATCAAAGTCCGACATACCAATCTTCAAACCTATTGTCCCACATTCATCAATGTGAAAATGAATGGATAAATGTGAAAATGAATGGATAAGAGTGGGCTACTAAGATGAAAAAATATTGCCACATATGTTTCCTAACACACTCGATGATATACCACCAAAATAGTACAAGATAGATTAATCATGTGGTCATGCATTCAATAAATGAAAATTTCATTAAAGATTTGCATTTCAACCATGAAGAGGCACAATTAAAAGAAGCAAATCTTGAGATAAAATAATTTGTTAGACATGGAAAACATAAGTTTTAGTGGCCAAAGTTTCAGATGGAAGAAATACCACCTTGAAGTAACGAGCTATGTGAAAACAATTTTGAAATAATCCAAAGAAGAAAAGGAATATCCAGAGAAGCCCGACTTCCTGTCGACTTATAATGAATTCATAGAAGGTGAACACAAATTGGATGAGTCTAAACCCCCATAATTGATGAATGCAAAACTAAAAACAAAAAAAATTCGACATATCAATAGACAAGTGACTAAAAATGGCTCGGACAGGAGACTATTGCATTGACAGGCAAACAACAAAGATAATGGACTTTATTTGATAGTATCAGTATGTCTTCGCCCGTTATTGCAAATATCTCAAAGGACTCATGGAAGAGATAGGGAAGATGAAAATAGACCTTATCCCAAGGTCAAAGCTAACCAATAAATGACCATATAGATTGGCCCATGAGTATAAACCCAGCGTGCAGAAAGAAATTGAGGAAATATTAGCATCTGGCATCATTTACCCAATTGATAAATCAAAATGGGAAAGTCCTATAGTCGATCAACCAAAAAAGAACGAACCCAAAAAACTAAGGATATGTGTCGAATTCTTGGGAATAAACAAACTAACCATAACTGATCCATTCACGACATAGTTGGTCGATGAGATAATTAAGAAAGTCGCAAGACATTAATGTTACTCTTTTACATACAGATTCTTTGGATATAATCAAGTACCAATTTGCAAACAGGGCCAAGAAAAAACAACTTTTGWTTATGAATTCAACTTCTTTSCATACAAAGTARTGCCTTTTAGACTCAAGAATGCACCTACAGTGTTCTCCAKAATTGTKGTCAAARCATTCTATGAATATATTTACAAGACAATGGCTATCAATTTTGATTATTGGACAATTTASAASTTGCTYAAGGACCAGATTCAGTGSTTAAGGATTATTCTAGAGAGATGTCAACAAATCCATTTGTCYTTAMATAYAAAAAAAATGCATCTTTKCCACTCTAATTGRAATACTTYTTGGTCAWACATATGCAAAGAAAGTATTAAAGTTGACATGGTCAAAATCAAATTAATCCTCGATCTAAAGCCACGAGTGAATCAGAAGCAAATCAAAATATTTCTTGGCGACACATGATACTATCRCAAATTCATAAGACACTGCACTAACATTAGATTTCCAATCGACAAGATATTCGAGAAAGATRTCAAATTTGTATGGGCTRAAKAGTGTAATAAATATATCGAACGACTAAAATAGAAATAAGTAGAGGCACCTATATTGTGATTCCTTAACTGGTTAAGGAAATTTCGTGTACATGTAAATTCATTCAAGTTCATTATAAACTCAGTGTTATCACAACCATATGACAATATTATTGACCATATAAATGCATATGCGAGTCAAAAACATAATAAATAAGAGCAAAACTACTTGACGACAGAAAGAGAAGGTTAATATATGAGTTTTTATATTCATAAATTCATACATTATTTGTTGGCAAATCCCTTCACGTTTTGCACTTATCATTGGGCCTTAATTATCATTGGGCCTTAAAATAATTGGTGAATAAACCAATACATCAGGGAAGAATATGTCGATGGATAAGAGTTCAAATTTGACATGTAGTTATCTAACCAGGTAAAAAAGAACGTCATCCAAGACCACGTATCCTCTAAATAAATAGGAGAAGAATGGATGACAATAGAAAACAACTTACCCGATGCTCACCTATTTCGGGTCGAGGCCAACCCTAAGGATTTAGAATACATGTTTCAATTTTTGTCGGAGAGGAGTGCTCACGGATATCTTCATAAGAATGAAAAGAAGGTTCTAACATTAAAAGAAACCCCATTCACTCTCATGAATATAAAAATGGACCTTATGATTTATTAAGAAGATGTTCTTTGGAACATGTAAGAAAAAGAATAACCGGTCCAAAACTCAAATTGGCCCAATAGGAGGCTAATATCAAGATGACACTTTAACATGAAGAATTCTTTAGGCAGGCCTTTGGTGGCTTTACGTAAGGATTGTTGGTCAAAGGTCAAACAATGTGACATTTTTTTAGTGGATGGGTCAAACCCTCTAGAAAAATGAGATTCCTTTACACTTGATAAACCCTAGTTTACAATTTGATATTTGGTAAATTGACTTTGTTAGAAAATTCCCTAAAAGAGATAAAATAATAGGAGGAAAATACATCATTAGTGAAATCGAGTACTTAGCAAAATGGGTTGAGGGAGAACCTTTTGAGTCTTGCATGAAGGAAATTTTGTCTAAATTTATATATGATAACATAATGACTAGATTTGGATTCCCCTTAACCATTATGAACGACAGAACGACAAAGAAACAAAATTTGTTAATGGGACAATCCAAAAGTTGTCAAATAAATTTAATATGGTTCATAGGAAGACATCATCCTATCATCCCCAAGATAGTGGTAGAGTCAAATCCTTCAATAAGACCCTTAACAAAGGACTAACAAAAATTTGTGGAATGGACAAAGATGACTCGAATGATAAGGTTCTCGTAGTACTTTGGGAATACATGATTGCATATAAGAGATCAATTGACCATAATCCTTTTAAACTAGTATATGGATAGAAAGTTATAGTTCCACTACATTTTTGAACCAATGCAGGTAGGGTAGAATATGTTCTTAGATATGATTTAGACAGAGCTAAAAATACTTGCTTCCATTAATTGCACCAATTGAAAGAAGAAAGATTTATTTTTCTTCACCACCGAGAGATCCAAAAATGATAGCAGAAAGTGTGGCATGACTGACATATAAAAAGAAAGGAAATTAAAACAGGGGATTTGGTACTAATGTATGTTTGTCATTTCAAAGGAAAACCTTGGAAGATAGAAACTTCCTAGTTGGGGCCATACATTATTGAATATATTCGACCATTCGATGCAGTTCAATTAATAACACTACAAGGGAAACCATTTTAAAATGTGATCAATGGGTCCTGACTAGGAGAGTATAATAACTTACAAACATGATTCTTGTTGGTGAAACCGTATTGGAGGTGCCAACACCAACTCCAAAAGACCTATCATACTAGCCAACTTAACTAGAGATATTTTAGGACTTCGAAAGACAAACACATACCCAATTTCCAATCCCTACAACAATTCTTGAGGAGGATCCACCAATCATAATGCCTCTAATAGATGTAGAGATGGAATATGAAAAATAGGTTGAACTCTACACCACTTCATTTTTGGATAAATTAGACAATCTAGTGGTTTCCCATATCAAGAGAACCTTGATAAAAAGGAAACAACTAGTAATGGAGGAACCTCAACCAGTCAAACCAACTTCAAAACCACTCAACATTGATTAAGAAGGATTCTTGCAAAGAGAACAACACATTGATTTTGAGAATATAGAATTGAAGGAAAACTTCGACAAGATTGCTAAGAGAATACTTAAGCAAGTCAAACAAAAGGGAAAAATAACTCATCCGGAGTTGACCAAGACCCAAAAAATTCTATAATCAAGTTTGGGACCTGCACACAATTCAAAGAAATGACCCAAATCAAAGAGAGTCGTGCTAGAGCATGAAAACAAAGGCATGGACATGAAAAGGAATATAGATACAAGGAAACATAAGAAGAAAAGGTTGGAGGATTAGTAACAAACCAATACTATCTAGAGTCATTCTCCTGGAACTGGTTGAAGAAGAATGACTCACATGACCCAACCCTCCAATATTGTCCCAAAGAGACAAATAAAATTGTAGCAAGCAATCGACCTCACATGGGAATGACCACTTTTTGAGCCTACCAAGATCATTTTGCACAATAGAGAAATAAAAAGAAGGCCATATTTAAAGTCCCTTATGAAGAAACATTATCAGACTAGGCCAAGGAAGTTCAGAAGATGAGCAGTTGAATCATGCTAATAGGAAAGAACAACAATAGTCGACCCACCCCATCGAGTTGACCTACATTGACATGGAAGAGTAGGAACAAGTGAATCAAGAAGGACAAGGAGAAATTAATAGATGATTTTACGAGGTAAATTTCACAAATGGCCTATTTTTCCATGGTTTTTCCCAAAAAAAGATTCGCCCAAATTACATAGAATAAAATTATTTTACTTAAAAATCTAAAAACAATTTATAGAAATGATATGAAATCCTTAGAAATTTGAATATTTTTACAAAAGTATAGCCAAAAATTTTACATTTTGCATATTAAGGACTAGTAAGATTAGCCTGAGTTTCTACATATTAATATAAATTTCCATCCTTAAAATTATCCCTAGAGAAATCCATGATTCATACATGGGAGAGAGGATCAACCTATCCAAGATAATATAAAAAGATAAGAATAGAATCATCTACCTAAGCAGTCAGTCTAGTAGACAGATCCAGTACAATTGTGGTCGACTAAACCAATTGTTACTCAATAGATCGACCAAGTAGCGACCGAGAAACACCAAATGTAACAAATAGAGCAGGTGCAACAAAACCATCTGGGTGCACAAGCTAGAAAAAAATTGTACTCAAGTGCTCAGAAAATGACTCAGAAGCCAACTGACCATCGGCCGAAGAACAAGTTGAACTCTCTAACAGAGTAGTCAATAGGAAAACAAGAAAGTATAGAAGGAACAAGCACAAATGCACCAACAATACCACCCATAGCAACCACTTAAGATGCCCGAGAGGACTCCTAAACCATCTCAATCACCATCGGGGTCAAAGAAGAAGAAGACAATACACAAGAAAGAAACCACTTCTTCCATAATCACTTTCAAAACTTTTAGAGATGTGGGAGCATTTTCACCCCCCATAGAGATGATTTTCGACTATAGAGATGATTTTCGACCCAATTGCCATTTGAGACAACTAAATTTTAGATCTATACAATGATGATGAAAAAGTATCAATCTCAAGTTGGAAGCAGGAAATTAAGGATGGAGATTGGATGATAGTAATAAAATACATAGAACATGGTATATGGAAAAGTTGCATTGACTTGGAACGAAAAAATCTAAACACAAAACCATCAAGTGAAGAAGTCCATTGACTCGACTCCATTAAGAAACTAGTTGAACAACTAGTCGAGTCGAGCCTACATGTGCAACAAAAAAACTAAGGACTAAGGGAGGATATTAATAAGGTCAAGAAGGAACATATACAAATTGTTGAACCAAACCACCAACTTATGATTAATCAGGATTTAGTCGTACTATAGTTAGAATATGAAAAAATTAAAGAAATATGATAGATCTTAGTCATACTACATCCATAAACTACATATGGCCTCTATGGACACCCAATCCCTCCAACGACCTCAAAAATATATATGTGAACATTCATACAAACACATATGGCATTTAGGAACACCCATTCCTAAAAGCATCCTCTAAATTTTATGTGTGGCACAATCAAACAACTATATCATTGTTTAAATTTGTAGAAGAGTGGATTTATTTAATCAATTGGATAATGATGGAAAATTCCCATGTATTTCCCACAACAACCAATGAATTCAAAATAGGAAAATTTCTATATATGAGGAACACAACACTTAAAATCTTGGAAATGAATGGAAACTAGAACACGAACTCTTTCATTAGAACATTAGAACATTTGAACTCACAATTTAGAGTGGGTTGGATGGTTCTCATCCCATGTTTATAAGTGAAATTAACATAATCATCATCTGAGATTTCTCAATATAAAAAAAATGGAACTAATAACATCAATTAGTTATACATAAGGAGAAATAGTTTATCACATACAACTCTACACCACAACCAATAGACACCATGTTTACCTTGGAAACTGAAATCGAAAAACCAGTTTTGTATGATTGCTCATTTCTTATTTCGACAATATTTGGTTACAATTTTATTCATGGCTTTTTATCCATCCTCTCCTCTCCTTGTCAAAATATACATTGAGAATGAAAATTTAAAAATATATAGGAAGAGATAGAGTAATGGGAAGGCCAAAAGACACAATCTTTCATTTCGCAATTCCCACTCTCTTTTTTCCTTTGTTATTTTTCTTTTTCATTTAATTCTCTCTTTTTTCATATAGATTGTCTCACCTTCTTTACTTTCCTAACTAGCTTGAATTGAGTCTTACAACCATTTTCTTATGGTTATCCATTTCGGATGACTTCCTTTCAAAATCAATAGCTTGCCTTAAAAATAAAGCATGATAAAATATCATAACTTTTTCAAAGTTAAGACCAACATAGATCCATTTTAAACCTAGATCTATCAAGCACTAAGAGGGATCCAATTTTTTAAGGACTAATTTAACTTTTTATTATTTCATTTCATTTCAATTTTTACATGATGAGTGTAATTGTTTTTTAGTAGAGCATAATTTATTTTATTATTGTTTTTGAGTTGACAAGATTTTGTTTTTATTATTGTTATTTTATTTTTTTATTTTAATGTGGCTTTATCTAGCATAACTATATAGCCTCTAATATTATTTTTATTATTGTATTTTCACTTTAGTATATTTTATTTTTATTATTGTTATTCTTTTTTTTAATTGAGCTAATTTTTTTTTAATGTGGCATCTTTCCCATACTTAATTGTAGAGCACCTAGGGATGCAATAAAAAATTAAAATTGTAAAATTGTATATGTAATTTTTTTAATTTTTCATACAATTTCCAAAATCTTACAAACCACACCAAATCCATCAAGTACTCGGAAAGATCAAATTTCTTAAGGTGTATTTTTTTTATTATAATTTAATATGAAGAAATTAATATTTTAGATATTGTTACATGTAATTACTTAGTATATATGCGTGTAATATGTAAGGGTTCCTGTAATTGTTTTACTTTAATTGTGGCCACTTTATTTTATTAATGTTAATTTTTTTTAATTAAACTGATTTTAAGTTTTTTCATAGTGTAACTTTATTTAACATAATGCTAAGCTTAATAACATCTCCCATACTAAATTGTTTTATTCCTTTCAAAGGGAGTTATGTATTAGTATTAATAGAAATGAAGGCCTTCCATCTTCATGAAACCATAGATATGCTATTTGTGAAATAGTCAGTATTAATAAATCATAAATCAGGATTAATAAATCCAAAATAATAGGTGACAGTCAGGATTAATAAAGAATATTTGAAGAATTGTAATGTATTTGTCTCGGTTATCTCGACAATGACAATAATTAAATTGCAATCTCCGGTCCATGATTTGGAAGGCCTGTTAGTGCTTTCTCATCATGTAGCTTCATCAGTTGCCTTCTTTTCATGTTACCAGCAAGGCGTGCATCCTCTTCTGGTTATATACACTATATCTCTTATTTCCAATGTCTAGATAATATTTCCAATGAGTAGGGACGACACACCATTTAGGATCACTTCCTTTCAAAATCAATACCTTACCTTAAAAATGACAATGACAATAACTAGCACAGCCACAAACTCATGGCTGGTGAATGCCGAAAGGTTTCAGATGGTCAAGAAAATGAAATGTGGATTCACATCTCTCCAATCTGTAACAAAACCTTGTACACCTTTTAGTGTAACAAGCTATGGGACAAAATAATTACGCAATACTGCTTCCATTAGCATACATTCTCAGATCTGATGCAGTTTATGGTTTTGATTTGAACTTCTTTATGTGTATATTTATGGATTTCATTGTGATCTCAATATCTCTTGCTGCGAGTGCTCCTTTGATGCGCATAAAAGAAAGCTGTAGACATCGCTCTTCTACATTACATCGTACACTTTCTTTTACATCAATACACATACAAACTTTACACATACAAAGTGATAAAATTTCAATCCCAATCACTATATCATAATATACCGAATCATAATCTTGCAAACAAAATATGAGCTCAACTACATTTATTTTTCCACTATAAATCAATGTGTTGCATGGAAATATGCACTGTAATGTGGTGCACGGAAATACAAACTGTAAATCAACCTATAAAATTTGTTTTTCCACTACTCTGTTTAGGAACTGTTATAGGATACCTAGACAATCAAATTTGCATGGATTGCAGGGATGAATATTGACTCATTGAAATGTTACCAATAGATAGTAGTCTTGAATTAGGATTGAATCTCTTCGCCATGGCAAATTGAAAAACCTCCTGTTGGCTATGAGGAACCTCCTTCTCTCCTTCCAGCATCTGCACTACCGCTCTTATCGAAGGTCAGCTATGGGCATCCTCTTGGATACACAGAAAACCAATCTGCAATAATCTGATAGCTTGTTTTCCATCGAAATCATCATCACCTGAAAGTCTCGAATCGATCACCTCCAATTATCTGCCAACAACAGCCATGGAGACCACCCAAGCAGGGAAATAACACTTATCGGGATCAACCCGCTTATTGTAATTCTTTCTCCCTCTGATAATCTCAAGAACCACCATTCCAAAGTTGTAGACATCGCTCTTGTCAGTGATCGGGCAATCCAGAAGCCACTCCGGAGGTTGGTAGCCAGGAGTTCCTCTCATCGTGGTCACCACACGGATCTCCTTTCAGCTCATGAGCATCACCATGCCAAAGTTAGAGACCTTGGCCACAAAATTCTCGTTTAGAATAATGTTCTGAGGCTTCACATCCAGATGAATTATCTTATAATAACATTCCTGATGTAAGTAGGCCAGGCCAGGGGCAGTCCCCAATACGATATTGAACCTAATGGGCCAAGTCAAGAAGCTTACCTTACTCTAGTCGAAGAGCCACTGGTCCAAGGAACCGATCGGCATGTGATCGTAAATGAGGATCATGCGTAATCCTTGCGTGCAGAAACCAAGCACCTCTGCGTAAAATTCCTTCTCTCCTTGCCTTGCGATCTCCAGTTTCTTGACAAATACGATCGTCCCATCTTCAAGCACGCCCTCGTACACTATTCTGAACCTGCCCGATCCCAACAGTTTGCCAAAACTATTTGTGAGCGTCTAGATTTCGTTGAACGAAAATTTCCTCGCCATCACATAGGGAATGCTATACATAATTCCACCTGACTGTTCTGATTCTGGTTTCGACCTTCGACAAGCTCTGAAAGGTAAAAAGAAAATTAAAACCATTCCAGCTGCAAGCACAACGAAGCCGACCCCAATAACCAATATGAAACGCACAAACACCCAGAAAATGAAACGCGCGGATCGCTGAGGAAAGCCAAAAAATGAAACGCCTAGACAACTGACGAAATCCAAATATGATAATCTCAAAGGTTAATCATTTAAACATGGCGATCATATAGTGCTATAGTAATTTCTTAATATGATTAGGTAAATGTTAAAAAGTAAACAGGTTAACGGATGCATTAAAAAATACAAGGAATTTATGAAGAGTAAATCACATTCATTGATTTGGGAGGACGACTAAGAATATGCTGCCATCTCCAATTGTTAGCCATCCCATTAGAATTTTAGATTAAAAGGTGATTAATTGTGCCCATTGTCAATAGGTGTACGCCTTTCGGGGTAATTAAATTACAATCTCCGGTCCATGAATTGGAAGGCCTGTTAGTGCTTTCTCATCAAGTAGCTTGATCAGTTGCCTTTTTTTCATATTACCAGCAAGGCGTCCATCCTTAGCCGTTCTCTTCTGGTTATATACTGTATATCTCTTATTTCTTGTCCGTGTATGTTTTCCAATGTGTAGATAATATCGTATTCATGCTGTCTAATTCTACGTCTCGGAGTTGCTCCTTTTAACAATTGGATTCAAGGATTATTCCATGCTGTATTAATCTGGTTAAACTGGACAGGAACCTCCACCGGAAGACCTGTAGTTTTTACACTGAGATGGCCCCGATGGAGGTACGGAACCCTTTGGAAGAGATTCGAACAACCCATTCTTCATCTCAATATTCTCATTATTTTCCACTTGATCTCCCTCAAATATGAATTTCAATTTCAGCGGCCTGCTAGCTGAACCTTCACTGACCATCGTGACCACCATAATTAGGGAAATCAATATTACCAGTCGCGCTGCGATTCTCATATCCATATCGCTGCAACGTATACAATTCTTCTCTTCACAGTCCCAGAATAAGCTATTCACTGCACCAATATGAATATCAGAAGAGGAATAACGATAATATTATGAATGCATCTTAATCTTTAGATGCAAATATATATAGGAGGTCGTCACGCGGAGAGGAGGGGAGCTGAGAAGAGAGGAAACGTGGGAGAGTGACTTTGTAATATGATTTTGGGGATTCGTTTGACATATTGAATGGAATGGAATGGACTTACAAAGCCATCCTAAATGAATCTTGTTCTATTAGCTTTAGTCTTCTGCACACCCCCGGCTAGTAAATTTTGACTTTGAAATTAATTTCCTCGAGAAAACTTTCGCTCTTATCTTCGACGGAGATAAATCTTTTGTTGGTCAATTCTTTTAAAGTCCGACGTTGAACGATTCAACGACGTTGAACGATTCAAAACAGGCTTCATTCGTAGATTACATTTATATATTAAAAAGCTGACATTTTAGAAAATGAAATGATTTATTAATGAATTTTGATGATGATGATTACCAAATTGTTATGGAGTTTCTGAGAATTTGTTTTTAATTTAGAAATGTTTATTTTTTTCTTCACACTTTTTAAAACAAATAGATAATTTTGATCTTTTAGATTATGGTTGATTACATCCTTATAATATCTTAATTTTATTTTTTCGGTAGGCTCTCAAGATCTTAATTAATTAATTAATTAATTTTATTAATTAATCAATTAATTAATTTTATTAATTAATTCGGTAGGCTCTCAAGATCTTAATTAATTAATTAATTAATTTTATTAATTAATTCGGTAGGCTCTCAAGATCTTATAAGGTTTTAAATCTGCTCAAGTTTTTTAGGCCACCTAGATTCATTGAATCATTGTTTTGTTTTTATACCGCAACGTTCCCTTCAAGATGCACTCCATGCTCTAAGGGTTCCACTCACCTCGATTCAAATTTTAATTACGCAACGTGCCCTCAAGACGACGCACTACATGCTCCAAGGGTACCACTCGTCTTTGACTAGTTTTCGGTAGTTGTCCAACCCTTGGAATCAATAATCCATTCATGCAACCTTGTGAGATACTAAGGGCCTCTAAGGAATAAGGACCATGCCTTATTGCGTGCCCCTTAGAATCTTCGTGAGCGACTATCTCTCTTCCCTCATGACATCGCAGATCTCTCGAACTATGTAATCATTAACCTATAATTTGATCCACGTTGGGAGTGCTAGTAGGCTATGGCAGAGATGATGCCATACTTGTCCCTCAATATCTGGTTGCTATACATGGCCCATTTACTCCTTATGTAAGTCTAATTAGAAAGAAATTGTCAACCTATATCCATAAATGAAACACTATCAATGATACATAAATAACATCATAATATACCCAATCATATGTCACATATGCATATATAAAAATACCCAAACCAATACAATCCACTCTCTGAATCGATCAAGAGTCCAAGGAGGTCCATTGATTCCATCAACATCCTCATTATGTCAAGTGTCCTACACACTGAGGGGAAACTCGTCAATAGCATCTGTCAATACATATAAATCCAATAACATAACATCATAATCCATCAACATCATCATAAGAATCCATAAGCGAACAAACATCTATATACTGAAACCGGATCACTTGCACACAAATGTCCTCAAAGAATAAGTCGATAACATGTGCTCGCAAGAGCGGGATGTTACAAAGTGAAATTAAATCACTAATCAAAAGAAACTACAAACTTGAAAGAAAGGAGAAACTAATAAGCGATGAATTCAAAAAAGACAATAAGACAAAAAAATTAAAAGAAATATCTCAACATAAGAAATAAAATTGATATATTCTTCAATTATGTTGAGATCTAGATGTGTTATGTCTTAAATTATTTAGAATGAATTAGTTTTTTTTATTGCAAAAGTAAAATTCTAATTAAAGAGAAGTTATGATTTACTAAAGTATTATATATTGTCCATCTTTCAAATCTTACTTCTTGAAACAATAATTAAGCTTTAAATGATTGGTTTTAAGAATAAAGCTTATAATACAACTTTAATGAAAATCAAGAAAATTAAGATGATACGAATGAACAAAGAAAAGTTATTACCTTAGCGACAACTCAATACTAGCCCATATTCTCATAACTACTTCATTCAAACTTATGGAAAAATAAAACAAATTAAGAACTAAACTACTCATATTCTATCCTACTCTAATCTATTCTACAAGAATAAATAAGGCTAAGTAAAGTGAAATTTTCAATGGAGTCAATCCATTTGTTTTATTCTTGCAGTCATATATACAATAGGAGTAAGTAACATAAAATGGATAAATACCAAATAATCAAAGGAAAAATCTAACTTAGTATGTACAACTATTTCTAATAGACACGCAGAAATAATTTTTTTAACAAGGAACCTCATTTGAAATGTAGTTTCCAACCAAGTTTCAATTATTTCTTGAAAATCATTGTGAAATTGTTGGAATGGAAACATGATTGAAAAAACAATCTGGTCACCCTCTAGAGAAAATACTATTTACAATGGGAAAAGAATTTACATTATTGTTACAAGACAAAAAAGACTTATTTGCAAGAATTTCCTTTACACAAGTATTAGCTAAAATAATGTGATGAGTATTATAATTAGTGTCTACTTGTGTTAAAAATTCAAGATCATGACAATGAATGAGAACTTTAGTGATATCATTAGAATCATAAATAGGCATGGTGTTTTGTTCTTCAAAATTGAAATCATTATGAGAAGATTCAAGATGAG
>SNQJ01S0034417.1:0-14559 GCA_010110895.2 Picea sitchensis | reverse complement strand
CATATGAGATTATTTGGATCTTTGTAAGGCTATATCTTCTTCAAGGAAAACATCTCTTCTTGTCTCAATCTGTCTCTAACTAGGGATGTCGATATGGAATGTCTTCAAAGATTCATTGTTATCCCATAAATTTATCCTTTCTTCCTGAAGGATCTAGCTTGGACTTCTTCTCTTTGGGTACATGAAAATACACCGGGCACCCAAATATCCTGAAGTGTTCAATATCAAGCTTCAATCTGGTTAATACTTGTTCAGTAGTTATGTTTTTCGAATTCTGGTGAGGACTCTTGTTCTGAGCATATACTGTGTTATGCATACTTCTACCCATAAAATCATAGAAGGATTTTGATCATGCATTATTGCATTGGTTGCCTCAATTATGGTTCTATTCTTCCTCTTTATCAAATAGTTTTGACTCCCTCTGAGTCAAGTGACTCCCTATGAAGGATAACCATCTTCCTTTAACCTGTCTGGAATAAGAAAACAAAAAGAACCAACACAAGAATATCTCCTAAGGGAGAATAATGAGCACATTTCTAGAATCAAAAAAATTTAAGGATTATTGTCATAGCTACAACACCTACCAGTAATGTAGAAAACTTTAGAAATATAGGTTAGGGGAATGACAATTACAAAAATCAAACCTGGATTCTACACTTCTAGTGTGTTGTTCCTCTAAATGCACTGAGATCCCTCTAGATCCATGACTTCAGCAAAAAGTTTCCTCCCTCCTACAATTACCCTTATGACAATGGTACAAATAATATATATACAAGTGCATATCTGAGGGTGCTAATATGATTTCTCCAATGGAACTTGGTTTATTTATTTCCTATGATATCTTCATGAAGAAGGTATTCACGGTGTCACCTTTTTTCATCTTGTTATTTTGAAGTTGCCCCTTCAATGTAAGAGCTTGTCTAGATGATTGGCTTCCTTGTCTTGTTGTCATGTTCCTTCCATTCATCAATAGTTGTCTCTGGTAAACCTTTTTGTATCACCCACAATAATTTTTCCTCTAAATTCTTGTCTTCCAGGAACTTGAAGTTTCTTGATCCATCAAGCTTATCTTCCATCATAGTTTTGTTCATCATATTTTTAGATTCTTCACAAACCCTTATTAACTGGGCTAGAAAACCTAACACCTAGGCTAGGCTAGAAACCTTAGGTTTTGTTGGGCTTATGACTGCCAACAATAATCCTTTAAATTCAAAATAACAAAGGTAATATTGAAGGCTTATTCAAGGAATTGCAGAAACCCTAAAAACAAAAATCTGCAAAAAATTGTGAAACCCTAGAAACCATAGGGCCAAATTTTCAAAATGCTCAGAATATCACTATGAGAGTCTCTGGAGGTGGATTAGAGAATTTCATACTCTACTATGCCAAAATTTTCCTAACATCAAAGTTTTATAGGATAAAACACCCAAAAGAAGAGGGTCATATAGATTTTTCTGGAAACCCTAGGAGGATCGTACGGTTCTGCAAAAGAGGAGGGATGACTGGTAAAATCTTGTATCTTGTGCAAGGGGTTATTCAAGACTTATGCTATGGTACCATGTTGATTTTTCAATAAGCTAGGTTTAATCATGAAGTTCATTTCATTTTAGCATTTTACTTAAACCATGAACAATTTGTTGCAACAACCAAGATCATAAGAACAAACACCATGCAAAAGTACACAAGAAGTAGCCTGGGAAACCCTTCTCAAAAAGGAAAGAAAACCCTAACACTCCTTTGATATATTCTTCAAGAGAAAGACCTCCACCACCAAGAAAACCTATCACACAAAAGGGTGCTCACAAACCCTAGAACACAACACCCAAGAGTGGTGCACACTCTTCCCAAGAATATGTACTTGCTAAAATTTCCAAAAACACACAAAAGATATGATTCCTCAATGGAGAATTTACATTTACTTATATCGGACTTGACCTGTCAACAAAAGTGTCTATCGAAACAACAACGTTGACCTCTCTAACTCACAATATATTTAATAATAACCAGATTAAATATCTTTTACATTAAATATCAATTACTTTAAGGTGGGGATGACCTCTACCCTTTACATTACAATTAGGGTTATAGGTGGGTCTGAATCTTGAAAAATATAGCAAGGTATCTCATACACCAACTAGTGCTCAGCCACTAGGGGCACCTCCATAGGGATGTCCATATCTCTATCTCACTGCATCTCAAACGAGAACCACACTCACGAGTGCTCAACCACTAGGATCGCGTTCACTTGTTCTCATCCAAAGGCATGTTCACTCAAAAAATATTCTTTCCCACTACATTACATAGGAGAGTCATTTGGATTTCATCATCTCACCTCTTTGCTCAGAGGAGGATAATACATTGTCTTCATCTTTGTCTCATAACGGTGCACCCATCTCATGGGAATTCACACGTTCACCTTGTTCTCAGCCACAGGCACATCCAACTCAACAGATCTCCTTTCTCAGTGCGTTACACATGAGAATCATTTGGAGTTCAACATATGAACTCTCTGCTCAGAGGAGGATAATACATCATCTTCATATCTGTCTCATAATGATGCACCGATATCATGGGAATTCACATGTTCAACTTATGCTCAGCCACAAGCACGTCCAACTCAACAGATCTCCTTTCTCACTACATTATAGAGGAGAATCATATGGAGTTCTTCTCAACTCTCTGTATGGAAGAGTTCATCACTACGTTCTAGTTCTGTCTCAGATAGGAACCACACACCCATCTTAGGGGATCTCTCTTAGGTCGACTCAATTAGTTTTCTTCCTAGAGAATGTCTCTTGCAGCTATAATCATCAACAAGACTTTCATTTGAGAATTCACAATTAATAATTTCAATACTTAATTAATTAATTAAATCCAACAATGCTTAAATATTTTACGAATTTTAATTATTCGCTCAATGTTTTCTAGGACACCTAGATTCATTGACTCAAGTTTTATTTCTACGATGTGCCCTTCAAGATGCACGTTGTGCTCCAAGGGTGGAACTTGCCTTTGACAGGTTTTGGTAATTTTCAAACCCCTGGTGTCAACACTCCATTCGAGCGACCTTGTGAGAAACTAAGGGCTTCCAAGGAATAAGGACCCTACCTTATTATGCAACCCTTAGAATTATTCATGAGCGACTGTTTTAGTCTTCCCTCACGGCATCATGGACCTATAGAAATAGGTAATTGTTAACCTAAAATTTGAGCCACGATGAGAGTGCTATTAGGATTTTACAGGGACTTAGCCATACCTCTCCCTCAGTATCTGGTCTATGTGCATGGCCCCTTTACTACTTATGAGAGTCAGATTAGCAAGAATTCACCAGCCTGCATCCATCAATGAAACATTTTCAATGGTCCATATATAAAAACATACTATAATCGATCATATGTCATATATGCATAAATGAATTACTCAAACCAATACAATCAACTCCTTGACTCAATCCAGATTCCAAGGAGGTCCATCGATGCCCTCAACATTCACAATTCATCAAGTGTTGTGCACACTCAGGGAAACTCATCAACAACATCTGTCAATATGCATATAACAATAACAAAAAATCATAATCCATCAACACCATCATAAGAATCCATAAGAAAAACAAATAACCATGTACTATAATCAGATCACTTGCACACAAGTGTCCTCAAAGAATAAGTCAATAACATGTTGTCACAGAGAGGGATGTTACAGATTGCTTACAAAAAGAAGGTTGTGTGATGCAGGAGCATTGCAAGACAACAATCCAACAAAGAGAAGGATAACTGGAAATCCACCAAAGTGCATTTTGAAGATATTTTGACTTTGAAATGATGAAGCATTGATGTAATATCTAGAAGGGATATGTTTGCATTTATTTTTTGGAGATTGTAACACAGATCTTGAGTGTTTGCTCTCATCTATTGGTTGGAGGAATTTATTGTAATAAATGTAAAGTAGTTCTAAGGTTTAATTCGATTAGATATATAGAGGTTGTAGGAGGGAAAACTATATAAATCTCCCTCGTAAGTATTGTAATGTATCATTATTCTCAATTGCAAGAATAGAGTTGTAGAGAAAGAGAATAGGAGAGCAGAGAAGAAAAGAGATTGTAGAGGTTGTATAAGTAGATAGTTGTTTCTATAGAGACCATGTACTAGAATGCTTGAGTTAATATAAGGATGATATGACTCAATTTCATGGTGTTGTTATGGATACTATTTGCATCTATTGAATGGTACATTTACAGTTTGCTTATATACTCTGTTATGCATTTGTTTCAATGCTGTGTGTATGTATATAATTCCATGTTTAATGTATGAAGTCTGTAAGAGGGAGAGTATGAGTTTCGATAGTTTCTCGTGCTGAGAATTCCTACAAGGAGTGCAGTGAAGGTCCACAAGGAGTGCATTGACAAGTTCTAAGTCTTACCTCAGAAACGATTAGGAGAGATAGTGTTGTTCTCATACCAGTAGAAGTGCGAGTATAGCACAGAGCCATGCAAGGTGTGTGCAGGTAGGTCGAAGTCTTAGACTTTTCCAACCGAATGAGTGGTTTAATAAATTATGTAGCAAGGAGTGTGCAGAAATGGGAATTTCAGATAATCAGAGATTATTGTGAATGTCGCAAGGAGTGCATGCAAGAATCCCTTGGAATCCTTCAGTTTGCAGCAAGAATTAAACTCAGGAGGGATAGAGACTTCGAAGAGTTTGAAGGGAATACAAGGTTGAAGTCACCTCGCAGAAATCAAGTTCATAAAAGAGGCATCGAGTTATTTGGCCAGGAGCATCGAGAAATTGAACGGACAGTTGGAATTCTCAGAGGGAGAACTACCGATTCATCGTGGACCGTTAGATCCAGTGGATCAATAGAGAAGTTAAGGCCGAGTGTCTATCATCACTTGCAAGATCAGAAGGAATATTCAACATTAGATTTGAATCAATGGGAGTCATAGATCTTGTGATTGTGGATTTCGACATTTCAGGAGTAAAATGTGGAGAAGATCGTGACTTGGAGGTCTTGAGTTACGAAATCTCGATACGTGAAATTTCAACATAATCTAGATCGTCAGATTGTCGAAGGTTCAAGACCGTAGATCTAAGGAGGAGAAGTCGCGAGTTCGAACTTCGAGGAAAAGGAGAAGAGTCACATCGTGAACTCATGAGTCACAAAATCCTGATGCACTTAGAGGTGGACCCCAGGACGTGGTTGAGGTCACATAATTGAGGCATAAAGGATGGTTTAAAGATCCGTTAGCCCATTTTCGGGGTTTTGGGAGTTAAAGGAGTCAGAGGGACTCACAATGGATATCGCGAAGTCACGAAACCCAAAATTCCTTTTCGGGTAAAGGTAGTGGTCACATCGATTGGTCACGTGGAGTGGAGGTTTGCAGGTTTTCACTTAGTGCTTGCTCGCACAGTTGTAAATTCTAAGAAGGACCTGTGGTTATACGTGTTGAATATTCCAGCTGGGAATCAAGGATCCATTTCGGCTCAAGGGAGATTAAAAATGATCCTTAGACCGGGAGGTCATGGAAAACCTATTAAGGTAGGGGTGCTGCATCAGGTGGTATCAGAGCTTACAATCATTGTTTTCTGTAAGAAAGAGAAGAATAAGGCAAGTTGTGATTTAAATTCTGGGTGGAACAAATTTAAGCAATGCTGCCAAGAATACGTCAAGATAGACCCATGCCTGATCCAGCCATGGAAAGGGAAATGAGGGAACTTTGTGCTCAATTGGATGCTATGGAGACAGTACAGAGGTGGACAACTGATATTGGAGATGTCAGTGAATCCGAAAATAAGAATGAAGTAAGACCCGAAGAAGAAGAAGTTGTATCCAAAGATGCTGCAGAGGAACGTTTATTCAGAGTTGTTGCAAGAATAGGGGCCAGAGAAAAAATGGAAATCCCAATATATGAAGGCAACTTAGATGTTTAGGAGATGCTATATTGGTTTAGATATTTGGACAAATACTTCGACTATGAGGATATCGAAGAGGATAAGAAAGTAAAACATGTTGTCACTAGACTGAAAGGGCATGCATCACTGTGGTGGGATGAACTGCAGGCTGACAGGCATTGTAAATGAAAATAACGAATCAAAAGATGGGATAGGATGGTTGGAAAGATGAAATCCAAGTTAATACCTAGAGATTATCAAATTAATATGTGTCAAAGAATGTAGAATTTGATATAGAAGGGGATGACAGTGAAGGAACACACATAGGAGTTTTATAGACTCAACATCAGGGCAAGTCGTCATGAGAGTGATGATGAAAATGTCTCCAAATACATGAATGGATTGAGATATGACATTCACGATGAGATGAGCATGGTGACAATCAAAACTATGGAAGATGCTTATCAAATTGCTTCAAAGGCTGAAGAGAAATTGGCCTGAAAGCAAGGTCAAAGAGGCAAAGGTAGAAGTCAGAGAAGAGGCAAAGAAATTTCCCAGGACAGAGTACAGAAGCCCAAGGATGAAGAAACAAAGCCTCATAACCACCCAAAAAGGGGGGGAATCTCACAAGGAAGAAAGTATGCCAATAGGAACACTTTTCCTCAAGAAAGAGGAAGAGGAAGAAGCAGAGGAGGTGAAATAAAGTGCTTTGTATGTGGAAATATATGACACAAATATTTTGAATGTCCCGATAGAAAAAGGGATGGAGGAAGAGAAGCTCACATTCCAGAAGTGCAAAGGAGAAATGTTTAGGTAGAATATGCAGAAGGAAGAAGATCCTTAATGATGAGGAAAATTCTCTTGAAGCCAGAAAAAGAGATAGAGAATCCAGTCCAAAGTAACAGTTTGTTCAGAAATGCTTGCAAGACCAAGGATAGGGTATGCAAGGTAATTGTGGACATTGTAAGTACAAATAATATAGTATCCATAGAAATGGTGGAGAAGATGGAATTGGAAACAATTGCACATCCGAGACCATACAAGGTTTCATGGTTGCAAAAAGGACATCAAGTAACAGTCACTAAAAAATGTTTAGTTGAATTTAAGATAGGGGGTTATAGAGATGAGATCTTATGTGATGTTATTCCCTTGGATGTCTGTCATCTTTTGTTGGGGAGTCCGTGGAAATATGAAAAAAATGGTTCTCATGATGGGAGAAATAACACATACACCTTGGAAAAGAATGGTAGGATGCATATGTTTCTGCAAATTGAAGACAAGAAGGCAAAAGAAGAAGCAAGAAATAATATACTTCTCATGAGTGTGAAGGAACTTCTAGATGAAGTCAAGAAAGAAGAAGACATGCAGTTCGTTGTGGTGAGAAAACCTAGAGTCATCTTGACTAGTACTTCGATAGGTGATATACCGGAGGAAATTCAGGAAACGCTTGAGAATTTCGCTAATATAGTGGTAGATGATTTACCTTGTTCGTTTCCGCCCATCAGAAGTATAAGACATCACATTGACCTTATACTAGGAGTGATTTTACCAAACAAAGTAGCGTACATATTGATGCCACAGGAGAATGAAGAAGTTAAGAGGCAAGTTCAAGACTTGATGGACAAAGGGTTGATCAGAGAAATCTTGAGTCCATGTGTTGTGCCAACAATGTTAAGTACAAATAAGGATGGTGGATGGAGAATGTACAGACTTGAGGGATATAAACAAAATCACCATCAGGTATAAATTTCCTTTACCAAGGATGGATGACTTGATGGATTACTTAAGTGGAGCAATTTTTTTTTCAAAGATTGATTTGAAAAACAGATATCATCATATTAGAATGAGGGAAGGTGATGAATGGAAGACATCATTCAAGACAAATGAAGGGCTGTATGAATGGATTTTCATGCCATTTGGTTTGACAAATGCACCAAGTACTTTCATGATATTGATGAACGAAGTCTTGAAAGATTTCATTGAAAATTTTGTAATTGTATATCTTGATGATATACTGATCTTCAGTAAGAACGAGGAAGAACATTTGAGACATTTAGCTCTAGTGATGAGGAGGTTGCAGCAAGAGAAGTTGATGATAAATATGAATCAATCATCTTTCATGAATAAAGAACTCGTTTATTTGGGTTTTGTGATCTCTTTGAAGGAGTTGAAGATGGATTCTGAGAAGGTAAAAACAATCAAAGAATGGCCATCGCCAAGGAGTATCTTTGAAGTTAGAATCTTCCATGGATTAGCTAGTTTTTACAGAAATTTGATCAGAAATTTTAGTGGGATTAGTGCATCAATGATGGACACAGTCAAGAAAAGACATAAATCTTTTCATTGGATAGGGGAAGCAGAGAAAAGTTTCAAGTTGTTAAAGGGGAAGATAACTGGACAACCAGTTCTGGTTCTACTAGACATCAACAAGACATTTCAAGTGACATGTGACGCAAGTGGATTTGTGGTTGGAGAAGTCTTAAGTCAAGACAATAGACCAATTACATAGTTCAGTGAGAAGATGAATGATGCCAAGATGAAATATTCCACGTATGATAAAGAGTTTTATGCAATCATACAGGCACCGAAGAAATGGAGGTAGTACTTGGTTCCAAAAGAGTTTGTTTTATATAGTGACAACCATGCTTTACAATTCGTAACCAGACAAGAGAAATTGAACCAGAAGCATGCAAAATGGGTTGAATTTATGCAAAACTTTACTTTTGTTATAAAGCACATTTTTGGAACTTCTAATAAAGTTGTTGATGCATTGAGCAGGAAATGTTTGATTCTACAAGAGTTTCATGTGAAGACCTTAGGTTTTGATAGCCGTAAGGATATGTACAGAGATGATTCAGATTTCAGGGACACTTATGAAGCATGTGGAAATCTTGTTCTGAGAGACAGAATCCAATGGATTGAATACTTAATCTAGGATGGATTATTATTCAAAGGAAATCAATTGTGTATCCCGAAGAGTTCTATGAGAGAGAAGATTTAAAAGGAAAAACATAGAGGAGGATTGGCTGGACATTTTGGGCATGATAAAACATTTGTGCAACTAAACAATTTATACTATTGGCCAGGGATGAGGACATATGTCAAGAAATTTGTCAACAAATGTAGAATTTTCTAGCACACAAAGGGGAAAAGATAGAATACAGGATTGTATCAACCATTGCCAGTACCAGAGAGGCCGTGGGACGCAGTAAGCATGGATTTTGTGTGAGGACTGTCGAAAACACAGAGGGGTTTTGATTCCATATTTGTGGTAGTCGATAGATTTTCCAAAATGGCACATTTCATTCCATGTCACAAAAACAGTGATGCAACACACATTGCAAATCTATTTTTCAAAGAAGTTGTTCGACTTCATGGTTTACCCAAGAGTATTGTTTCGGATCGAGATACCAAATTTGTTGGTCATTTATGGAGGACACTATGGAAGAATCTAGGGACTAATTTATATTTTAGGTTAGCATATCACCCTCAAACGGATGGACAAAATAAAGTAGTAAATCAAAGTTTAGGAGACTTGTTGAGGAGTTTAGTAGCTGAACATCACAGTCAGTGGGATCAGATTTTGCCACAAGCAGAATTTGCATATAATGACTCACCTAACCGGAGCACAGGACATAGCCCATTCCATATATTGTATGGAATGCAACCAAGAGGAGTATCTGAGTTGAGGGGATTGGAGCAGAATGAGTTCAGGAGTGTTGGAGAAGAATATTTTGCAACATAGACGCAAGAGCTCCACAGTAAGATTAAAGAGCGGCTGCAGATTTCCAACCAAGAATATAAGTGCAGAGAAGATCAACACTGAAGAGAGCTTCAATTTGAAGTGGGAGATTTAGTATTGGCACATCTAAGAAAGGAAATATTCCCAAGGGGAACATATAATAAACTGAAAATGAAAAAGATAGGATCGTGTAAAATTATGAGAAAGTTTGAGGCAAATGCTTATGAGATAGAATTGCTAGATGATGTGGGAATATCACCCATATTCAATGTAGAAGATATATATCCTTACAGAACAGATGAAACAGATGGAGAAGAGGCTCAACAGGAAGTTCAGTGGGTCAAATAGATGACTGTAGTTGAAAATCCACAGATGGAAAAGATCATTGATCAAAGAGTTAGCAAGAAGACCTAGAGAAAGACATATTTTAAATACTTGGTAAAATGGAAAGGACACCCGATTGAATATGCCAGTTGGGAGAGTGAAGCGAAGATTAAGAAACACAGACATACGGTACAGGATCTCATGAACAGGAGTCCATGAATTTTTCATCCAGAGGAGTATGATGCATGAGCATCACAGGACAACAAGCCAACAAAGCGGAGGATAGATGGAAATGCACCAATGCACATTTTGAAGATATTTTGAATTTGAAAGGATGAAGCATTAATGTAATATGTAGAAGGGATATGCTTGCATTTATTTTTTGGAGATTGTAACACAGATCTTGAGCATTCTCTCTCATCTGTTGGTTGGAGGCATTTATTGTAATAAATGTAAAGTAGTTGTAATCTTCAATTCGATTAGATAGCTAGAGGTTGTAGGAGGGAAAACTCTAGAAATATCCCTCGTATGTATTGTAATGTATCATTCTTCTCAATTGCAAGAATAGAGTTGTAGAGAAAGAGAATAGGAGAGAAGAGAAGAACAGAGATTGTAGAAGTTGTATAAGTAGATAGTTGTTTCTATAGAGAACATGTACAGTAATTCTTGAGTTAATATAATGATGCTATGACTCAATTTCATGGTGTTGTGAAGGGTATTGTTTGCATCTATTGAATGGTACGTTGACAATTTGCTTATATACTCTGTTATGCATTTGTTTCACTGTTGTGTGTATGTATATAATTCCATGTTGAATGTATGAAGTCTGTAAGAGGGAGAGTATGAGTTTCAATTGTTTCGCGGCCTGAGAATTCTTGTAAGGAGTGCAACGAAGGTTCACAAGGAGTGCGTTGACAAGTTCTGAGTCTTCCCTCAAAAAATATCAGATGAGATAGAGTTGTTCTCATACCAGTAGAAGTGCGAGTATAGCACAGAGTCGTGCAAGGTGTGTATAAGCGAGTCAAAGTATTAGACTTTTCCAACCTAGTGAGTGGTTGAACAAATTATGTCGCAAGGAGTACGTAGAACTAGGAAGTTTAGATAATCAGAGATTATCGTGAATGCCGCATGGAGTGCATGCAAGAATCCCTTGGAATCCTTTAGTTTGCAACAAGAATTAAGCTCAGGACGGATAGAGACTTCGAAGAGTTCGAAGGGAAGATGAGGTTGAAGTCACCTCACAGAAATCAAGTTCAGAAAAGAGGCGCCGAGTTATTTGGCCACGAGCATAGAGAACTCAAACGGAGGGTTGGAATTCTCAAAGGGAGAACTATCAATTCGCTATGGACTGTTGGATCCAGTCGATCAATGAAGAAGTTAAGGTCGAGTGTCTATCAACACTCACAAGATCAGAAGGAATAGTCACCTTTAGATTTGAATCAACAAGATTTGTAGATCTTGTGATTGTGGATTTCAGAATTTTGGGAGTGGAGTTTGGAGAAGATCATGACTTGGAGGTCTTGAGTTACAAAATCTCGATATGCGAAATTCTGACATAATCTAGACCATCATATTGTTGAAGGTTTAAGATCGTAGATATTAGGAGGAGAAGTTGCGAGTTTGGACTTCGGGGAAAAGGTGAAGAGTCACATCGTGAACTCACGAGTTGTGAAATCCTGATGAACTCGGAGGTGGAACCCAGGACGTGACTGAGGTCACATGGTTGAGGTATAAAGGAGGAGTTAAATATCTGTTATCTCATTTTTGGGGTTTCGGGAGATAAAGGAGTCAGAGGGACTCACAATGGAGATCGCGAAGTTGTGAAACCCAAAACACCTTTTTGGGTAAAGGTAGTAGTCACATCGGTTGGTCACGTGGAGTGGAGGTTCGCGCCTAGTGCTTTATCGCACAAGTGTAACTTGTAAGAAGGACCTGTGGTTATACATGTTGAAGATTCCAGCTCGGAATCAAGGAGCCATTTCAGCTCAAGGGAGATTAAGAACGATCCTTAGATGAGGAGGTCACGCAGAACATGCTGAGGTAGGGGTGATGCGTCATTGTTTCGTCCCTACTCTCACTCATATAGTCATCAATCTTCTACTTTATGTTGATGATATCATTCTCATGGCAAGGAATCTCCATGATCTTGAAAACCAACTAAGATTCCTCAAGGATTTTGGCTCCAATATGGGTATGAAAGTTAATACTGATAAAACTAAGGTCATGATTATTAAATCCAATAAGATCACTTATGATACCTTCATATACGAAAATAAAAACTTGGAGGAAGTAGCTTCATACAAATATCTTGGATATGATATTCACCACAAAATCAACATGAATTATAACATTTAGAAAATGTTTAGTGGGGGATGAAAAGTTTATTATGGGCTTGAAAACAATTGTAAATCAACTAATATTTGGATTTGGGATAAGAAGAAACTCCTCTTTGAGACTCTTGTTACACATCTTATTTTTTATGGATGTGAAGTATGGGGCTATAGTATCTCTCGTGAATCCTCGAAAAAGATAGAGAAAATACAAAATAATTTTATAACATATAATCTCAAAATTGAAGGAAATACACCCTATCCCATCCTCCTCTTAGAAACAGGTCTTTCCCCCATTGAGAGCACAACTATGACTAGATACCTAATGTATAAGAATAAGTTAAACAACATGGAAGACAAGAGGCTTTTTAAAATTTCTTCAAAATCAAGTCGTAAGCACCATCGACTCAAACGGGGATGGCTTAAAGATGCCCGGTCTTGGCTAAAGTATTGAGGAATCATGGAAGACACCATTTTGTAGAATAAATATATTATTAAAAATATCATCAAATCAAAATTTAAGGAGAAAATGTGGTGTGATAAAGTGTTGGAGGAAAAAATAAAATTAAGGTATTATAAGGATGCAATCAACCATAATCTAGAAGATCAAAATTGTCCATCTATTTTGACAAGTGTAAAGAAAAAAATAAGCATTGCTAAGATAAGAACAAATTGTCACGAACTCCATAGTGAAACTGGGCGTTGGTCAATTCCTAAAACGCCATGGGATGAAAGTGTGTGTCACCTTTGCGACACTAAGAAGGTTGAAGATGAAAAACACTTTATGTTAGATTGTCTAGCCTATACCCATATTAGATCTCATTTTCAAAATATTTGTCACTCTACCAATCTTCCTAACCTCTTAACTCAACAAAACTGTGTTGATCTTGGAAAGCTTTTCTTAATGCTTTTAGTGCACATAAACAAAATTATAAAGAATCACAAGTAAGCACCTACCCTCTTAAAGTTTGATAAACCAATTCCATTTTAGTGGACATCATCATCATCGTCATCAAAATTCATTGATAAATCATTTCATTTTCTAAATTGTCAACTTTTTAATTTATAAATGTAATCGACCAATAAAACATGTTTTAAATCTTCAACGTGGTCATCGTCATCATAGTTCATTGATAAATCATTTCATTTTCTAAAATGTCTGCTTTTTAATTTATGAATGTAATCCACAAATGAAGCCTGTTTTGAAACGTTTAACGTTGAACTTTAAAAGAATTGACCAACAAAAGATTTATCTCAGTAGATGAGGGTGTTCTCGGATAAGATCGAAAGTTTTTTGGATGAAATTAATGTCAAAGTCAAAATTTACTAGCAGGGGGTGTGCAGAAGACTTATGCTAATACAACAGGATTCATTTAGGATGGCTTTATAAGTCCACTTCATTCCATTGAATATGTCAAACGAATCCCAAAAATCTGGTCCCCTCCTCTCCGCGTGACTACTTCCTCTATATATTTGCATCTAAAAGATTAAGATACAGTCACATTATCGTTATTCTTCTTCTGATATTCATATTGGTGCAGTCAATAGCTTATTCTGGGACTGTGAAGAGAAGAATTGTATACGTTGCAGCGATATGGATATGAGAATAGCAGCGCGACTGATAATATTGATTTCCCTGATTATGGTGGTCACTATGGTTAGTGAAGGTTCAGCTAGCAGGCAGCTGAAATTGAAATTCATATTTGAGGGAGATCAAGTGGAAAATAATAACAATATTGAGATGAAGAATGGGTTGTTTGAATCTCTTCCAAAGGGTTCCGTACCTCCATCGGGGCCATCTCAGTGTAAAAACTACAGGTCTTCCGGTGGAGGTTCGTGTCCTGTTTAACGAGATTAATAGAGCATGGAATAATCCTGGAATCCAATTGTTAAAAGGAGCAACTCCGAGACTTAGAATTAGACAGCATGAATACGATATCCAATTGTTAAAAGGAGCAACTCCGAGACTTAGAATTAGACAGCATGAATACGATATTATCTAGACATTGGAAAACAAAGACGAACAAGAAATAAGAGATAGTGTATATAACCAGAAGAGGACGGCCAAGGATGCACGCCTTGCTGGAAATATGAAAAGAAGGAAACTGATGAAGCTACAAGATGAGAAAGCACTAACAGGCCTTCCAATTCATGGACCGGAGATTGTAATTTAATTATTGTCATTGTCGAGATAACTGACACAAATACATTACAATTGTTCAAATATCCTTTGTTAATCCTGACTGTTACATATTATTTTGGATTTATTAATCCT